>CAUYLG010054396.1:0-54497 GCA_963573385.1 Cacajao melanocephalus
CCCAGCTACTGGAGAGGCTAAGGCAGGAGAATCGCTTGAACCCAGGTGGCAGAGGTTGCAGTGAGCTGAGATCGTGCCATTGCAATCAAGCCTGGGTGAAATAGCAAGACTCCATCTCAGTAAAAAAAAAAAAAAAAAAAAAAAAAAGAAGTAGGGACCATTATTCACCTACTTTTATAAAAGTTAAAAGCAAAGTATATACAGTAAACAACACAGACTTTAGCACACAGTAGGTACTTAATAAATGATTGTCACTTTGCCACTTCTGAATGCTCCCAGGAGTGAGCCTCTGTTCCCCCAAGTTTTTTTCTTTTCCTTTATTTTTTGAGACAATCTCACTCTGTCACCAAGCTGAAGTGCAGATGTAGGGCTGATGGCCCCACAGGGTCGTGGGGTGTGCCTTATGCTGTGCTGAGGCGCAGGATCCGAGAAATAAAGAGACAGGACACAGAAGTACAAGGAAAACGCAGCTGGGCTTGAGGGGCCACGCCACCTATGAGTGGAGTCAGGCGAGGCCCCGAATGTCCGGAAGCGTATTTATTGTGTATAGGTTAGGGGGCGGGGCAGTGAGTGAAATCATCTCTAACAATAGTGATAGGGTCGTGAGCAATAAAACAAGGGGTCCACCCCCATTAGGTCAACTAGGCTAGGAGGTGGACAGTGCACAGCAAGGGGCCCATTCCCATCAAGGCAAGGGCCATGTGCAGTAAGGGGTCCACCCCCATTAGGTCACCGAGGCTTGAAGGTGGGCCGTGCGCAGTGAAGAGGGTGCAATGTGCAATACCTCTATCTATGCGCAAACTACTTCTAAGAAGATTTATGGGGGGGATGCTTTAAGTCACACAGTAGTGACAGAGCTGTCAGGGTTACTGCCACCTGCTGGCAGCTTCCAATGAGTTCTATGGGAAGATGCTTTTTGAGCAGCACAGTAGCAAGAGCTGATAAAGTTCACAGTCACCAAGGTGGATTGGTGAGGGCAGCCTTCCACAAGAACTGGAGCAAGGTCCTGCAACTCCTTTATCAGGAGGAGTGGCTCTTGCCCCAAGCCTGCCGTACAGAGGGTATCTTTACAATACTGAACGCTGCCACCTGGGCCATGGATTCTTGTCCTGGTATAACTGTTTTTCCCTTAAATCATGCTCTGCCCTGTGTCTGCTCTAGGCATTCCTCTGATTATAAGCTGCTTATTTCTTAATTCATGCTCTGTACTGTGTCTACTCTAGGCATTCCTCCGATTATGAACTAAGATATTATTTTTATATATATATATATGTAGGGAAATACTCTTTAGGCATTCATACTACGAACTATTATATGATTATATATAGAGGATTATATAAAGGGATTCTTCAAGCCCTAATTCTATAAACTAATATATGATTGTATAAAGGATTATGTAAAAGGAAATAACTGAGTAGTAACACTATAAACTGAGATATTCTTCAGGCCTTAATTGTGCCAGGGTTCTGCTTAGTTCTCCTTCCTCGGTGCCTATATGGGGGGTTACCCACATGCAGTGGCGTGATCTCAGCTCACTGCAACCTCCGCCTCCTGGTTCAAGGAATTTCGTGCCTCAGCCTCCCGAGTAGCTGGGATTACTGGCACCCACTACCATGCCCAGCTAATTTTTGTGTTTTTTTTTTTTTAGTAGAGATGGGGTTTCACCATCTTGGCCATGCTGGTTTTGAACTCCTGATCTTGTGGTTCACCCACTTCAACCTCCCAAAGTGCTGGGATTACAAGCATGAGCCACTGTGTCCAGCCAAATCCCGCAGTAGCACCTGTCTGCGGCCCGTACCCTGCCCCTGGACAATCTTGTTTCTTCTGGGCAGTGTCTCTCGGCTGACCCAGGGGCAGTTACCACAGGGTCTCTGGGCAGTGAGTGAAGAGGGAGGGCTGGCAGTTGCCAAGGAGGGGACAGGTGAGCCGTGTGGTTGGAGGTGGCCCATGCTCGCCATCCCTCCCTGCCCCACCCAGACCCTCTGCTGAGCACACAGGCCCCGGGAGCCAGGGCACCTGGCTCCACCAGCTTCCCCCGATTTTCCTTCACACGGCGATGGCTGCTCTGGGGGCGGGCTCTGCCTCGGGACCTGGTGCTGACCACCTAGCTCTGTCCCCAGATCCTGCGGGACACCTTCTCCGAGTCCTGCATCCGGATTTCCCGGGATGAGCGGCACAAAATGAAAGACCTGCTGGGTATGATCCAGGGACTGTGGAGTCAGGAGCTTGAGTGCTGGGGGCCGCGTCTGACCTGAAGGAGGGACTAGCCATGGGAGCAAACTCTAGAGCCCCTCTGTGTGAGCAGAGGGCAGCCTGGGTCCTTCCTGCCCACAGGAGACTTGGAGGTGGACCTGGCCTCCCTCACCACCACTGAAGACAGCATCAAGAAGCGTATCGTGGTGGCCGCTCGGGACAACTGGGCTAATTACTTCTCCCGCTTCTTTCCTGTCTCGGTCAGTGGCGCTGGGGTAGGGAGTTGGAATGCCAGGCCCCCAGCCTGGATCCTGGGGTGCATGGGCACGGACCCTCCACAAGCAGGAGAGCTGTAGGGCAGGTGCCAGAGGAAGGACAAAGCCCAGCCACCAGCCCTGGGCAGCTCCAGGGCATCATGGGCAGCAGCAGGACCCAGGAGCCTGCCTGTGACCCACCACCTTCCTGGCAGGGCGAGAATGGCAGTGACGTGCAGCTGCTAGCCGTGTCCCACCGTGGGCTGCGACTGCTCAAGGTGACCCAAGGCCCTGGCCTCCACCCCAACCAGCTGAAGATTCTCTGCTCATACAGGTGCGCTGGCCCAGGGCCCTGGGCTGGAGGTGGGGGCAGGTGATAAGGTGGCCCCAGCTCATGCCCAGCCCCTGCGCAGCTTCGCAGAGGTGCTGGGCGTGGAGTGCAGAGGGAGCTCCACCCTGGAGCTGTCGCTGAAGAGCGAGCAGCTGGTGCTGCACACGGTCCGTGCGAGGGCCATCAGGGTGCTGGTTGAGCTGTTCCTGAGTGAGCTTAAGAAGGCAAGTGTGCGGCACAGGGTGGGAGGCCGGGTGGGGGTAGGGGCTGGGAGTTTGGGCCAAATCCCTGGAAGTCTGGGGTGCTGGGGGATGGGGGAGGCCAGCAAGGGGAACAGGTGGGCGGGCAGGACAGGGAGGTGCAGGCAGGCTCACTGCTCCCGACCCTCACCCGCTCGCCCGCAGGACTCCAGCTATGTCATCGCCCTGCGCAGCTACATCACTGATAACAGCAGCCTCCTCAGCTTCCACCGTGGGGACCTCATCAAGCTGCTGCCGGTGGCTACCCTGGAGCCAGGTATCGCCAGAGGCCAGCAAGGGCTCACACAGGGAGGGCATCCACTCGGCAGAGGCTGCCCGAGGCGGAGGGCCTGGTGGGTGAGCCACATCCTTGGGTGCCTTCCAGGTTGGCAGTTTGGCTCTGCCGGGGGCCGTTCCGGACTCTTTCCTGCCGACATCGTGCAGCCAGCTGCCGCTCCCGACTTCTCCTTCTCCAAAGAGCAGAGGAGTGGCCGGCACAAGGGCCAGCTGTCCAACGGGGAACTAGGGTTGACTCGGTGGGACAGGGCCTCAGAGGTGAGGAAGATGGGAGAGGGAGAGCCAGAGGCTAGGCCTGACTGAGAGTGAGAAAGGAAAGGGGTTTGACCCCCACCCAGGCTGCATGCGCCGGGACCACCCTGCTGCCCACCTCCTGCGGCTGCCCCTCTGCCCACTCCTGACGGCTTGCCTTGTCTCTCTAGCAAGACTGTGCGCTCCTTGCAGGCAGGTGCTGGGCTGGGCTGGGCTGGGCGCTGCTCTTGTGTTCCACGTGGTACTTAGTTCAACGCCACCCTAGCAGATGCTTAGTAAACAGCTCTTCACTTTCCTGGGAGGGATGGGGCTGGGGCAGGACCCCTGGGACAGGGCACTGGACACTCAGGTGGCACCAAGTTTCTTGTGCTCCCAGCACCCTGCCGGCCCCCGGAGCCAGGCACACAGTGATGACTCAGAGGCCACCAGCCTGCCCTCCTCGGCGGCCTATGCCTCTCTGCCTCCCGACTCCAGCAACTACACCATGCAGGAATTCGCCCTGCGTTACTTCCGGAAGTCCGAGGCCTCGTGAGTCCACTGGGTCAACCCCTGTGCCTGTCTGTCCTCAGTCTTCCCAAGAGAGAGTGCCATGCTCAGAGAAACCAGGCTGTGCTCTTAGCACTCTCCCTGCCTGGCTGGGATGAGGGCAGGAGGGCTGAACAAGCTGGGCTGTCTCCTCCTTCACCCCGCAGGCTGGGCCAGACAGGTGGAGGTGATGTCGGGAAGGACACGGACAGCCTTGTGCAGTATACCAAGGTGGGGGAGAGGCGGGGAGGGGTCTGGCTGGTGGATCTGCCCTCTGACCCCTGAGGGCCCCAGACTCACAGCCTCTTCTCTTTGGCTGCAGGCTCCCATCCAGGAGTCACTCCTCATACTCGGTGATGACGTGAGCAAGCAGGCTGTGGCCAGCTTCCTGGGTGAGTGGCCACAGGCATCCTGGGTCCCCATGTCTGCAGTGCTGTGGACCTGGGTGTCTGGTCCCCTTCTCTCCTTGAGCTCTCCCTGGCTCTGTCCCACTCTGCCAACTCTGGGAAGCTCAGTGATAGTTCCTGAACCCCAGGGCCCTCACCTGCTTCTACTCCCACCCAACGGTTGTGGGTTGTGTGGAGTCTGGGGCTGGAAGACAGTCCACGGGTCCAGAGGATGCTATGTGCTGTGACGAGCCTTGGGTACCCAAGTCTCAGTTTCCCCGAGTTGAGCGACAGCCAGCTGCCCTGCCTGGCACACATGCATTTTGAGAATGAGGCATCAGATGGCAAGTGAAGGCCCTGCATAGCCACAGCATGAGCCGGGGCCAGCCCCAGCCCAGCCCAGCCCCAGCCCAGCCTGCCCTGTTTCTTATCCTGCCTGCAGCCCTGATGCAGTTTATGGGCGACCAGTCCAAGCCCCGGGGCAAGGATGACATGGATCTGCTCTATGAGCTGCTGAAGGTAAGCCTGGGATGTGGCCCCCAGTGCCTGTGCCTGTCCTGCCTGGGCCCAAAGGAGATCCCCTTCTCTTGGTCACTGTCCTTCAAATCTTTCCAAAGTATTTACTGAGCACCCACTGCGTGCAGGAGGCGTGGCTGTGAAGCCAACAGGCTGTCTCTGCAGTGCTTTTGATGAGACAAGGACGTTACGTGTCTGGGAGTGAGAGGTCCCTGGAGAGTAAGAATGCAGGGAAGGGGATGCTGCAATGGAGAAGGCTTCCTGGTGGGAGCCCTCCTGCAGGGAGGGAAACTATCAAGCACTGGCAAGGCCAGCATGGCTGAGCCTAGTGAGTGGTGGGGAGAGCAAGAGGTTGAGAACAGGGTGCAGACGGTGGGTCCAGGCCACCGCAGGCCTTGTAGCATCATCGGCCTCTGATTTTTGGAGATGGGAAACCACCAGAGGCTTCTGGAAGCTCGGCTTACATTTTGCACGGTTGCTCAGCTGTTGTTTGAGATTCTGGGGATTTAAGTTTAAAAGCAAAAGGAGTTATCGCAGTGGTCCCAGGTGAGGGATGGTGTTGCCCTGGGCCCAGGGCCAGCAGCAAGGGGAGAAGCAGAAGATTCAGAGCCAGCAGGTGTGCTGACCAATCTCATGTGGGCTACGGGAAGGAGGACAACTGTCTTCAACAAGGAGCAGGTCTCGGCTGGCAGAGGAATCTGTTTTGGACACATATGGTTTGAAATCCCAGACTTCCCAGTGGAGGCTGGGGTTCAAGGGAGAAGGCTGAAGGCAGGCACCAGGGAGCTTCAGATGGGAGCAGCTGAGGCCACAAGGAGAGAGGCAGACAGTGGTTCTGGCACAGCATTGCTCAGAGGTCAGGGAGTTAAGGTGGAGCCAGCAGAGATGACTAAGAGGTCAGAGAAGCAGGGGCCAGGCACGGCGGCTCACGCCTATATTCCCAGCACTTTGGGAGGCAGAGGTGGATGGATCACCTGAGCTCAGGAGTTCCAAACCAGCCTGGCCAACATGGTGAAACACTGTCTCTACTAAAAATGCAAAAATTAGCTGGGCCTGGTGGCACGTGCCTGTAGTACTCCAGAGGCTGAGGCAGGAGAATCACTTGAACCCGGGAGGTGGAGGTTGCAGTGAGCCAAGATGGCGTCACTGCACTCGTCTGGGAGACAGGGAAGCAGGGAAGCAAGTGACTGAGTGGCCAGTGCAGTGATGCTCTTGAGTTGAGTGAGGCATCATCATGGTCTTAGCAGCCCGGCTTACAGCCCCCATCCCTCACCCCGCCTCCCTTCCTGTCTCCGCAGCTGTGCCAGGAGCAGCAGCTCAGGGATGAGATTTACTGCCAGGTCATCAAGCAGGTCACGGGACACCCCCGGCCGTGAGTGGGGACTGGTGGGGTAGCTGGTCACCGTGGACAGCTGGGCACTGTGGCCTGGCCAGCCTGAAGCCCGGGCTCTCTGCCCTGCAGGGAACGCTGCATTCGAGGCTGGAGCTTCCTCAGTCTTCTCACAGGCTTCTTCTCCCCGTCGACCAAGCTGATGCCCTACCTGACCAAGTTCCTGCAGGATTCAGGCATCAGCCAAGGTGCCTGTGAGAGGGGGAGATGGAGGAGGAACAGGGGCTTCTAGGACTGGGAACTTGGCGGGCTGGGGGAGGCCTGGCTACCTCGTGACCCCATTCTGGGTCCTCTGCAGAGCTGGCCCAGAGCAGCCAGGAGCACCTCCAGCGCACAGTCAAATACGGGGGGCGACGGCGGCTGCCCCCACCGGGTGAAATGCAGGCTTTCCTGGTACTGGGGGTGGTGAATGGGCATTGTGGGACACCCTGGGGTGGGAGGTGCAGGGACCTCTGACCACTGGTGGACTGACCCTGCAACCTGCCTTGGCAGAAAGGACAAACCACCCGCCCGCTTCTTATTCACCTGCCGGGGGGTGTGGATTATAGGACGAATATCCAGACTTTCACGGTGAGTTCAGGGGCCCCCAAGGGAGGAGACCTTGGGTGTCAGTTCCTGGCCCCCCAGCATCCCTCCCCTCTTCACGGCCTGTCCACATGCCCAGGTGACAGCAGAAGTGCAGGAGGAGCTGTGCCGGCAAATGGGTATCATGGAGCCACAGGAAGTGCAGGAATTCGCCCTCTTCCTCATCAAAGGGGAGGGTGAGCTTGGGGACGGAGCCTCGCTGTGGGACCACTCCCCTGCCCAGGGGTGAGGTGGTTCGGTTTCTGCTGTGGTGGCAGGGTGGGGTGCGTGTGGTCTGAGCAGTGGTGGACCTGGGCTCCCCGTGCAGGCGAGCTGGTGCGGCCCCTGCGGCCCGCCGAGTACCTCAACAACGTCGTGGTGGACCAGAACGTGAGCCTGCACAGCCGGCGGCTCGGCTGGGAGACCCCACTGCACTTCGACAACGCCACCTACATCACCACCCACTACAGCCAGGTCAGCCTGCCTGCCTCTAGCCGCTGCAGTTTGGGGCGTGGCTTCCTGCCTGGGCGACCTCCGAGCCCCCCTCCCCACAAGGGTGTAGGTCTGTGGTGGCTGGGGCCCCTAGAGCCAACTGAGAGGGGCTCTGGGCCACCGCTGCCCTCCTCCCCATGCTCCCCACGCAGGTGCTACGGGACTACCTTCAGGGGAAGCTGCCAGTCAGTGCCCAGGCGGACATGCAGCTCGCCAGGCTGGCCGCCCTGCAACACCTCAGCAAGGCCAACAGGAACACCCCCTCAGAGTGAGTGGGGGCACCTCCAGCCCCTAACCCCTCACCTTCTTGAAGGTCAAGGCCATTTGACTGACTGGTACCCTTCCTGGCCCTAACCGGACTGGCTTGGAGCAGCAGGGCCTGTGGACACCTGTCCTCTCCACCCACCCCTAGCTCCTCTGGGGCAGGGCCCTCACCTCACTCACGTGTATGGATCCCTAGTCTTGCCCACAGTAGGCACTGGTTCAGTTATCTGGCGCATGCTGTATGCCCAGCCCTGCACCAGGTGGTCAGGGGCCGAGCTGACCCCGGCTATGCATCCTAGGCAGGACCTGCTGGCTTATCTGCCAAAGCAGCTGCACTGGCAGGTGAACATGGGCTCCATCAAGCACCTGATGGAGCAGGAGCTGAGACGGCTGGAAGGACACAGGCCCCAGGAAGCACAGATCAGCTTCATTGGTGGGTCTGGGGCTAGGGGACCGCTAGGGTCAGGGCTGGAGGCCAAGAGGGGAGGAATGCAGGTAGAGGTGCGAAGAGGGGTCTGGACCTGCCCTGTCCCTCTCAGCTGACCTGGGGGACCAAGCATTGCGAGTTCCAGGGCCCCAACAGTCAGAATTCCTGCCTGCGTCCTCCCTACCCACAGAGGCTATGCGCCAGCTGCCTCTCTTTGGCCACACTGTCTACGTGGTGCTGCGAGTGAGCATGCAGGCCGTGCCCGGATCCGCCCTACTGGGACTCAACCGCCAGCATCTCATCCTCATGGACCCCAGCTCCCAGGTGGGCAAGGCTCTAGCCCCAGCACTGGCCTGCGGATCCTCGGCCATTCCTCTTCCCTCACCCCCGTGACCCTTCCCGGGAGAGGAGCCCAGCCCTGCTCTCTGCTGCCCCCAGAGCCTGTGCTGCCGCATTGTCCTGAAGAGCCTGCAGCGGCTCCACCTGCTAAGCCCGCTGGAGGAGAAGGGGCCCCCTGGCCTGGAACTCAACTATGGCTCGGCTGACAACCCCCAGACCATCTGGTTTGAGCTGCCACAGGTGAGTGGCCAGGCCTCCGACCACCTTGGGAAGGTGAATGTGAGGGCCTTGCCCCAGCATGTCGTGCAGCAGGAGCCCAGGCTGATGCCCACTGCTCCAGAGTGCTGTGGGCAGGGCAAAGGCGAGGGGCGGGTTGGGGAGCCCTCTTGTAACAGGCCTCTCTCTGGGCAGGCCCAGGAGCTGCTATACACCACTGTCTTCCTGATGGACCGCAATGCCTCTTGCACTGAGTGGCCCGGCGTCAACTGAGAGGAGCACGGGTGGGGTAGAGACCAGGAAGAGGCCTTCCCCGGCCCAAGTCTTACCCTGATGGTCTGCCTCGGATGCTATCAGATCACTGTTCCAGAACCTGCCACAGCACAGCACAGCCAGCCCACGTGCGGGCCATGAGGGCAGGGGCTACTATCATGTCACCAACAGGGAAAGAAAATAGACCCTCTCCAGGGTGGCCTGGGCCCAACGGGGGCTGCAGGAACTCGGCTGGGGCATCTGAGGTTGCCCAGTCTGCCCCAGGCTCACCCAGGCCTGGGAGAAACAACTGCTGAGGAAATAAAAAGGGCGGTGTGTGCATGAATATGCAGCAGAACTTTATTCCTCTCCTAAGCTTCTTGGTCAGGCCTGGCCTTCCTAAGCGGAAGCCGAGCAGGCAACGGGGCCTGCCTGCCACTCCCCTGCCACAGCTCTAACCTGGGCAAGGCTGGAAGCTGGCACTGTAATGGATGGGGGAATAGGTGAGGACCTGAGGTTCCCCTGAGTAGGTCCCAATACCTTGGACAGGTGGACTTTGTCCTGACTTAAACGTGTGGAGGGGCCACTCTTCCTTCCCCTTCCTCTGGCAGCAGCTTCACCACCCTCTGCCTTCTGCCCTGGACATATGTCCCAGAAAACCCAGCTATGAGGGCCAGGAGAGGCAGGGAGGCTCTGAGAAAGGTCCACGGGCTTTGCAAGCAGAAAGAAAGGTGGCTGACCTCTGACAGGGATTCAGGAGGTATCTGGGGCCATCACCAAAGCCAAGTATGGTTAGAAGGTGGAAGGACTGAGAGAAGATGACGGCCCTGGTATCTGCAGGAAGGCCCAGGCGAGAGTCTGGGGGAGGAAATGCGCCCTGACCAGTCAGCAGTTGGTCATCTCTGGGGGCCACACAGGCCGTGCCAGTCAGCTTCACTCTCACAGCGGGCCCGGCCATGGAAAAAGAGCCTGATGAGGTTCTGGGCCTCTTCTTTCACTACAGATTCAAGTTGGGGGCATGAGGAGGTGAGTGTCAGCCTCCTCCCTGCAGACCACCTCCCTCACCCCAGGTGCCTCCTGGCCCTGGCAATGCCAGCACTCACCACTCCTTCCAGGAGAGGTCTTCTGAGCCAGCAAATGTGAGAGGTGGCGGGCAAAGCCTTTAAACAACTCCTGGAAGGGAGAGGGAGGAGAGAAGCAGAGAGCAGGACCCAGCCCTGACCCCCAGAGGACCCACAGCCACAACTCAACAGCAAGGCAGGTCCCTGGGAGGGCAGGTGCTGGGCTGATCCTGGGCCCAACCTGCTCTGGTCCACTGTGTTCTGGGCTGACACTCCCTGCCTCCCGCCCCCACCACACCCACGTATCCCAGACCTGGGAGAGGGCAGAGCCCACCCACTCACCCTACCTTGGAAGCAAACTTGCCCTCCTTGTAGAAAGGGGTCAGGCACTTGACCACAACACTTGCAGCCTCCTTCAAGGGGATGCCAGGAGCTGAGAGCAGGCAGGGGTCTTGAACCGTGGGATTCACAGTGCCCTGATCGCCGGCCAAGATGCGGCTCTTGACCTCAGCTAAGACAGAGGGCTTGGCTGAGGGGCGTAGCCTCTTCTGAGCCCGGCTCTCTGGATTCTCCTGAGAAGGGCCACAGCAGAGGGTCACTCCTGGGCTCCCTTCCACTGGCCTGCTCCCCTCCCCCACACCAGCTGGCTCCCTCCAGCCCAGCCCAGCCCATCTGCTGCTGGGTGTGGAAAGCAGTGCTGATTTTCCCTGGTCCTCATGACTAGGGCACAACAGTGCCCAGCCTTGCCCATAGCCCTCCTGTCCTCCCCAACGGCCTCATCCCTGCGGGCACCTGCTGGGATTGGGGTCGCTTGCCCTTCCGTGTGTCCTCTGTGAGAGTGGGCTGGGCTTCAGGGCTCCCCTGGTCTCTGGGCGGGCAGGTGCTGGTGGAGGAAAGAGCAGGCATCACAGCTCTGGGTCCTGGCGGCTCCTTCATCCTAGGAGAGCCCATCTTAGGGATGAGCTCTGAGCTTCACAGGCTCAGTGAGCAAAGGGGATGCTGCCACGTGGATTCCAGAAGAGTCTATGACTACCTGTACCCTTACCTTGGCTTCTCCCTGAGGCACTCCTCAGTCTGGGGAGAGGCAGGCAAATGTCCCCTGGCTCCATCTTCCTCCCCTGTGCACGTCTTTAGGGCCATCAGGGGTCCCTGAACTCCCTCACAGGAGGGGTGGGCACCTTCTGCCTCTGGGGCTGATGCCAGCGGAGCTGGGCTTTCCACCCTTCGGCAGAAGCGGGCGATGCTCTGAGAATCCTTGTGGGCCGAGGCGGCTAAAAGCTGCTGTTTCTTGCTAGCCCGGCCCTTGGCAAGGGAACTGCCCCTGGAGGAACTTTTTGCCTTCTTCTCAGGGGAGGGCCCCCCACAGTGAGCGCTGCCTCCAGGGACCTCCCCTCTGGGCCCAGGAAGAGGCTCACTCCTATCCTCATCCAGGAGGCCACAGGAAGGGCTCGGGGGCTTGTGTTGGCCTGCCTGCTCAGGCTGGGGGGCTTGCTCCCTGATTTGAGTTGTCTCCATCAGTTCCGTGGCTGTCTGGAACAGGCAGGAGCCTTTGGGAAAACCAGCTCCCACCCGCTTGGGTTTGAGCTGTAAATGTGAGCAGGAGGAGAGGAAGTTCAGCCCACCAGGCCCCCTCTAGGGTACCACTGGCTGGGCCAGTCACTCACATTGGGGCGGGGTTCTCAGGAGGTGGGAGGAAAGAGGCAGGTAGGGCCCTGCTGGGGAGCCAGGCCATGGCAAGAGGTGTACCCCAGGAAGGCAGAGGGGAAGTAGACCCTTTCCCGGCCACAGGTCTGGGGACCCTTGGGCCCCAGCGTACCGAGTACACATGGGAGGCTGGTGGGATGTCATACTCGTTGGGCTCCGGGGGCTCAGCCTGGGCACTGCAGCTCTTGGAACTGCCTCCGACGTCATAGGGCTGCCCATCCTTGGAAGCTCTGTGAATCTCGGCCACCTGGGCAGGAATGGGCAGGGAGGCTGTGGCACCTGCTAGCTCCTCCTGACAGTCCCCACCCAGCCCTCCTTTTCCCCTAGGCATTAGAAGTGGGTTTCTGTGGCCAGTGGCTGCAGGCACCTGACCACTGGGCAAGTTTTAGCCCTCACATATTCACAGGGTTGACTAGAAACACCTCCCGCTAGCAGAGAATGGAGCTCCACTCCCATGAACTGCCTCTGGGGTGGGCTCGGGAGGGTGGGTTCTGGGCTGCCTGTGGCAGACAGCTGGCAGACGGCTTCCCCCTCAATGACCCTCAGTCTGCCTGCACCGGGCCCACCTTCTTCAGCACGCTGGCCTTGTATAGGTTGGCCACCTTGGCGTTCCGGAAGGTCTCGTGTTCCAGCTCCACGGCCTTGGCCCGGAGGTCAGCTCTGTGGGTGCAAGGTAACAGGCACAAGGTATCAGGCGGGCCTGGGGCTCTCCCTGCCGAGCTCCTGTGGGACTCGGGGCCTGCTGGGGAAGGCCTTGGGCACAGGGATTGTGACTAGGACTCTCTGGGTACCCTGTGGCTTACTGTCCCTCAGCAGCTGCTGGCAGCACCTAAATTGTAGCCATTCCTGGCCCCGGTGAGGTACTGGGGGTGACAGGGTCCTGCAGTCTCCAATGGAACGAGAGCTTGGAGGGCTCCTCAGTCTGGCAACCGCGGAACTCACCCATCAGTGGTATGTGTGGACTGGCGGTTACTGCTCAGCGCCTCCTCCAGAAGCCCCAGGCAGTGCTCCCGCGCCTGGCACGGGAGAGTGAAGTTGGTCACATGGCCTGGGGCTGGGGGAAGACCCTGGGGGGTGGCTGAGGAGCTGCCCATCTCTTACCTTCACAGTCAGCCTGGGGATCCTCCTGCTAGAAGCCTCTTTCAGGGGACAGTTCTCATCTGTGGGGAGTGGCGGGGGGTCCTTCCACTCCACCTTCTGCTCTCTGAAGTCCCCCACACCCCAGATGAGAATCCTCCCTCTATGCCCTGGGAAGAGCCCGCAAGCCTCCAGGAATATTTCTGTACTGACCTGGGGGTACGAATTCTTCTATCTTGGGGTCTTTGCCCTGGAAGACAACATGAAGGACCCAGGAGGCGTCCTGCCTTGCCGCAGGACAGTCCCATCCAGCACCAGAGCAGGCTAAGAGGCTGTGAGCATGGGGACCACAGGGGCCCTAGCATAGGCCACCGAGCACCTCTCCTCACCTTGCGCAGCTGCATCTGCTTCTGATAGAAGAGGTTCCACTCCCGCTTGTGAGCCTCATCTCTGCCCTCGTCCCCGCTGCCTCCAGAACCTTCATCGTACCTAGGGACAGGACAGGAGTGAGTGGTCCCAGCCTGGACTCTGTTTCTGCCCATGTGTGCTGCTGCTGGGACGGCGATGTCCCTGATGTCCTAGCAGCTCAAGGGGGGACTGCAGCATCGTGCCACCTCTGGTCTGGCCTTGGCGCCAAGGGAATGCAGATGATTCCAGTGGGTTGGGAATCCCTGGCTTCTTGGCCCCTTACCTGCTGAAGCCCCCGTAGCCCTTGCGGCCTCCCTCATACAGCTCAGGGTCAAAGCCATTCCCCTGGGAGGGCCCAATGCAGGTCTTGCTCCAGGTGCTGTTGCGCTCCAAGGCCTCCAGCTGCCTCCGCACGGCCGTAGGGTTCTGGCAGTGGTCGCAGCCTTTAGCACAGGCAGGCGGCGCATCCCCGAAGTACTTGGCAATGGCGGCATGGCGGCACCTGGAGCAGGCAGCACCGCAGAGGTGAGGGGTGGAGAGCCCAGCTGGCCAGCGTCTCTTCACCCAAGCCTCAATCGCTGGCCGAGCAAGCACTGCCATGTCTGCCACCATGCCAGGCGCCTCACACGCCTCATCTCATCCGAGCCACACCAGGCATCGTTCAGCTCTGCCCACTTCACAGATGAGAACAATGCCCACTTTTCCCAAAGTCATGTAACATCCTGCTTCCTGGGAAGCAGGATGTGAACCCTACTCTGTCCAGTTACGCCTCTGCACCTCCCCTCTGTCCTCTGGCAATGGGATGTCCCACAGAGTTCAGGCTCGGGATGCAGATGCCAGCTCTGCCATGAAAGTTGTGTCCTTTTAGTGACACATTTCACCTCCTATAGCCCATGCATTCCCATCAGTTAGATGGTGCAGGAAGGCACAGGCCTCACGGGCTGAGCACTGATGGATGAGGGGATGTCATGAACCGAAGTGACTGCATACCCAACGGCAATCCCCTAAGATTCTAACACCGTATTTTTACTGTACCTTTTCTATGTTTATGTGTTTAGACACACGAATGCCATTGTTATAACTGCATACAGTAGTCAAGACAGTAACGTGTGTGCAGGTTTGTGGTCTAGGAGCAACAAGCTGTACCACATGGCCTAAGTGTGTAGGAGGCTATGCCATTTTGATTTTTTTTTCCCTTTCTCCCTGGAATTGCCGTTTGATTTCCTAAGTACACTCTGACTGCACGATGACAAATTAAATTTCTCAAAACGTATTTGCATTGCTAAGGCAGGCATGGCTGTGTAGTAATATGTCCTATCATAAACCCCTAAGCGTGGGCCCGAGAGCGGTCACAGGTGGGGACCTTCAGCCAAGGGGAGACACAGCCTCGCCTGGAGTCCTCCTCTTGTCTTCCTCTGCCTCGACCCTGCTGCAGCCCTCCTGGGGTGAGCGGCCTCTGCCCATGCTGGGAGCAGGGAGCAGGCTCTGGCTGGCCCAAGAGGCTCTGTTGCATCTCTGATCCCTATGTATGGGGGTGGCTGTCAACTCTTGAGGCAGGTGCAGAGGCCACAAGAGGGGCCACAGCCATTCCCGCCACCAAGAACGTGGCACAGGGAAGGGAGGCCCAAGAGGAGATGCCGGAACAGAGGCAGGGCTGTCTGGGGTACCACATCCCTGGGACAAGAATAGCTGGCATTAACTGCTCTAACTAGCACTCCTCTCAGTGTGAGCACTGCTGGAGCTTCAAGAAGCCCTTTGAGGGGCTGTGACCCCAAGGCACAGGCTCAAGGATCCAAAGCTGATTGCAACCCCGCCCTGAGGAAGCAGGGCCTGGCTGACTTGCCTTTAGCTGAGTGAATGCAGCTCTGAAGCCCAACCTGAATGGCCTGGGACAGCTGAGGTGGCCACCAGAGGGCGTTCTTGCCCCCACTCCGCTCCGCTGACTAAATGCGACAAATGGTCCATCCACAGGAGTCTGTGCGTCTGCACAGCTGCACAGTGGCTGCCTATCTAGCCTCTCGGAGGCTCTGGCATCCGAGTGGTGTGGCCACATGGCTGGCTTCCTCCCCGCTGCCCTCCCCAAGCTCTGACTCACTGGGGTTTTGTGCTCGGACTCAAAGAGCTCCATTGACTGCGGGGACTGGGGTCGGTTTCTCTCCACGCAGCCTGGCTTGCTGGGTGGCACAACCAGGCAAATGTCACAAGGCCCAGCCCCTGGACTCTGGAGCCCTGCCCTGACAGCCGGGCCAGGAGTGCGGCCACAGCCCCAGCAGAAGGCCCTTCTCTCACGAGGAACATGAGGAGCCTTGCTGGGAGCGTAGGCCACTCCCAGGTCACTCAGGATTCCAAGTCCTCCCGAAAATGCCTTCGGATGCTAAGCAGCACAAGGGCCTCCCCAGGGGTTGGCTGCAAAGCCTCCTGCTCGGCCTGGGTGGGGAGCGCCAACTCCCCACTGCTTACTGTTTTTCCTGAGAGGCCAGAGGGAGGGACCAGCCAGGGAGTGGCCTGAGGGACAGAAGGGGTGGCCCTCCCGAGGGCGGGGTGGGTGCCCCAGAGCTGGGAGCGCTGCAGGACTCCCCTCCACAGGCTCAGGTGGAACCTCCCCAGGGTCCTCCTGGTCAGGGAGGCAGAGAGCCGACTTCTTTCTTCAGCTCCCAACCCAGGCCCAGCCCACGGCGTGGGAGGGAGGGAGGAAGGAGGGGAGAGGGAGGGGAGAGGGAGGGGAGAGGGAGGGGAGAGGGTGAGGAGGAGGAAGGGAGGAGGAGGAGGAAAAGAGAGGGAGCTCGTCCTGTCCCCAGGCAGCCCTCCCAGGGCAGAGGTGAGGCACCGGGCCATGAAGTTGGAGGACAAGTTCCCAAGCAGGGCTTCCTCGGGCTCCCCCTCTCGACAGTAATTTGACACTTGGATCTCCAGGACGACTGACAACAAAAAAGCCAGGCAGAGACAGCAGCTGGCTGTCAGCAGAGGAGCTGGGCTGAGGCGCCCAGGGGAGCAGCGGCACCCACGGAGGAAGTACGGGGACAGCACAAGGAGGCTCCACGCTGGGGCGCTGCTGCTCAGCCCCCAACACCTGAGCTCCCAGGTAAGTGGCACTGGCCACAGAAGAAGGGAGGATAGGGAGGGAGCAGCAAGTGTCTCCTGCCCCCGGGTGAAGGGCCACAGTCCACCATAAACACAGAGAGGAGGTCTTGGGAAACACACCGGGTCACTTCCCTGCTGGGCAGCCTCGTGCACGCACCTGCGCTGCCGCTTCTGTTGGGACCCTGCGCTACAGGAGCGCCTGGGGGCTCTGCTCAGAGCGCCTCCCCCTCTGCCTGCTGTGCAGCAGAGGGGCCCCTAGGGCCTGCTTACTCTGCAAGTTCATTTCAGCTCTTTCTATTCAGGGGGCTTAAAAGAGGGATTTGGCTGTCCGGCTTGGGAGGGAACGGCTGCTGGCCTGCTGAGCCTCCCTTTTTCCCGGGATTAGGGCAGAGCTCAGTCGAGAAGGTCAGCGAAGGGTCTGCTCAGCCAGCGTGCGGCGCCCCCAGCATGCACCAGGACTCTGCCAATCTATGTCTTTTCGGGGGCTCGGCCCACTCACTGCCAGGTGTTCTCAGCTCAGGGCTCAACCTGAGTCCTCCTTCCTGGGCCCATCTAGAACCCCATAAGCTCCCAGATCTCCCTCTGGCAATGAGGCTTGAACACCAAACCAGGAACCTGGATGACTGACTTTCAACTCTGGCTCAGGTGGGGAGGTCACAGAAATGAGGCTAGGAGGGACCACGCTGGCATCCAGGACCTCTGCTGTGCCGCCGTAATGCACAGGCTGATTGTGACACCGGCCCTAAGGAAGCAGAGCCCGGCTGTTTGGTTCTTTGGGAAGCACTGAGAGCAGCCCTCCTGGGCAGACCCATGAGCCGAAGCTGAATATCCTCCTGCCTCTCTGTCCTCAAGCCAGCGTTAAAGCCACCCCCCTCCCAATACATTTTCCTCAAAGCAAACAAGCTGGCACCTAGTAAGAAAGAAAAACAATGACCCAGGGAAATGTGAAAACCAAGGATCAGTCCAAGTATTCTTGGCTCAGCAGAGGCTGGGGGCTTTGGCTGGGGCTGGTGCCTGGGGAGACCAACTCTTGTGGTGTTTGGGAGGCGCACTGTAGGGAAAGGGTCAGGCCAGGTCGGGGCACTGCGGTGAGCCTGGAGACCCCGCTGCTTTCACTCAAGATGCCCCAGGCAGGCAGGTGGGGATCCCTGTCCTGCATCCATGGGACACAAGTGGACAGGGTCCCTCCAACACAGTCCCTGAACCAGGACAGAGGGGGAATGAACGGCCAGCTTCTGTAGCTGCAGAAGGAGCGCCTACTGTTTCTAACACCAGCAGCAGAAAGTGCTTCCCCCTGACCTGGGTGGCTACAGGAGCAGGGCCTGCCAGGTGTTCAAGTACCACTTTCTACTTTCAGTTGGAGCCAGGGCAGAAAGGGGAGTCATCCAAAGGCTCAGTGCCACAGACAGGGGCATTCCCCCAGCTGCTCAGGCATTGGACCCTGCAAATCTCCCACAAGTGGCAGTTATGCCTCCTTCTAGCTGGACCTCAAACAAGATAATGCCTGGCAGGACAAGGGTGGCTGAAACCCACCATGACGAAACAACAGGGCAGAGCAAGCAGCCGTCTGGGGCCCTGCGCCGCCAGCACACCTCGCTTATCAGTCTCAAACATGCCGCCTGCTGCCAGCCCTTCCTCGTAGGGTGGCTGGGGTTGGAGTATCAGCTCTGCGAGGAGGAAGCAGGGAAGCTTCAGGACCAAGTGGCAGCTGTCTGGCCTGCAGGATGCCTGCCTCTCTGTTGCAAGGCTCCATGTGCCAGGAGGTGCCAAACAAAGGAATGCTTCCCGTCCCTCCAGCTCTGCCAGCCTTCTCTGCCCGCTCATTTCCCCTGTGCCACCTGCTACTGCAGCCAGGGTGCACCCTCTGAAGGCTCCAAGCAGGGCTGCCTGGGCAGCAGGAGGGCCTGGTGGCAGCTAGGCTGCATTCCCTCTTAGGGCCAGAGGAAGCCACCACTTGCTCTGGCAGCCACTCAGGAACCCCTGAGAAACCTCCAACCAAGGCACTACCAAGTGTGGGGCTGGGAGGTACTCTGGTTGCCCTGGCTCACAGGTGGGAAGTGTGGTTTTGGAAGGAGTTGGGTGAACCTGAGATAGGAAGACTAGAAAAATACAGAATCGTTAAGTAGCCCTTCTGGGCTTCCCTGCCTTCCTCCTGCCAAAGCTAGGAAGGGAAAGGAGAGGGGAGGTGGCCAGCCTCAGAGCTCCCACATTCCCCCTGCCACAGCTGGGAACACCAAGGTTCCCTTAGGAGCAGCAGCTAGGGCACATGCCACGCAGTCACCTGACGGCTGCTGGTTATATTGGGCACCAAGCATCAGGCACTCCCTTGGCCTGGCTTTAAATAGCCCACTGGGAAGACCGCCTGGGGACTGGCTGGAATGTGCCTCCTCCTCTTTGGAGAACAAGACCCCTCAGCTCCCCAACCTACCCCATGATGGCTCAGCCACAGGCTTATGCTCCAAATGACAAGGTATCAACTGCAAAGCAAAGGGGCTCCTGGGGGCAGAACAGCCACGTCCAATGGCCCCACTTCTGCTAACTGAGCGACAGGATACTGTGAGCAGCCCTGGTCAGACCCCCAGGCTTGATGAGCCTGTCCATGCCTGGCTGGCATACTCAGCTATCAGTCAGCCCCCTAGGGAAGCCCTGGGTGCAAAGCTATGCCACTCTCCCCAACTGCGGCCTGCTGCTGGTGGGAACTGACACCACGAGTCTGCAGCTCCCCATTTTGCAGCCCCTGGAGGCCGGCCGGAGCTTCTCAGCAACAAACCCCACTTTTCCTGCAAAGTAAATTCAGCCTCAGCCCAACCATCCTCCTCCCTGCTCTGGTGAGCACGACTCCAGGTCTCCATGCCACTTCTCACTCACAAGGAAAAGCTCCCCCTGCAATCTCTCCCTGTGCCTCTGGGTGCGGCACACAAGCGAAAAAGCTCTCCCTGCCCTCCCACCGTCTGCCCGCTTCCTCTTTTAAGGAGTGTCTCTGCTGGGCTACATTAGGCCGTGTGGGCCCAGAGCCAATAAGGCTGAAAACACCAGACCAAGTGTAGACAGAGGGAGAGGAGGAAGGCAGCCCAGCTTCTGAGCCATGTGCAAACTGTCCTGCAAGGGACACGATCGGCATCGTCATCCCTCTAAGAATGAAGGAACCCGGAAAGCTGGGGAGTGAGGATGGCACAGAGGTCCCGGAACGAGGGGACCATTGTCCTTGTGCAAGCCTGCTCCACCGGGCCAGAGGGAGTATCCCGTTTGCCCTGACCAGAAGGGACAGTCCTTCGCTCAGGCTGGCTGGGCACACAAGGCCTGTACCTGTGGTGACAAAGACTCCAGGCAGTCTCAAAGAGCCTGGTGTGGGCCCAGCCTGGTGCTGATGTGCTGATAAAAGCAGCTTCAGATCCACAAGTGTGGGCCGGGGCTGGCCGAGCACAGCCAGTTGGCAGCTTCCAGAGGGCTCTGGGGCCCCGGCTCGTGCACTGAGTCCATTGCCCAAGCGGCGCCCTCGGGGGCGGTGCTCCTATCTAGCTGGTCTAAGCTGGAGACAGGCCTCCGTTGAAAGACAGCGTGGGGCACCAGTGGGGGTGCTGGCTGGGCCCCTGTCCTGCTGTGTAACCTCAGAGAAGTCACTTGCTCTCTCAGGTCTCAGTTTCCCCGTGTGTAGAAGTAAGGCGTCAGGAACGGATGACCTGTGGCATTCTAGGGCCCTATGCCTCTCAGTACACTTGAAAACTGGGATCCTCACCTCCTCTGCAGAAACACACTCACCCCAGGTGAGGTGTGGGAAGCTGGGTGGATCTAACTCAGGGAACCTCCTGCTTTTGACAGGAACTCATCTAATTTTCCACGGAGCCATCTTCTGCCTGTCACACCCATCATCCCTTAAAAAAATTCCCTGGCCGGGCGCAGTGGCTCATGCCTGTAATTCCAGAACTTTGGGAGGCCGAGTCGGGTGGATCACAAGGTTAGGAGTTCAAGACCAGCCTGGCCAACAGTGAAACTCCATCTCTACTAAAAATACAAAAATTAGCTGGGTGTGGTGGCAGGCACCTGTGGTCCCAGCTACTCGGGAGGAGGCTGAGGCAGAAGAATTGCTTGAACCTAGGAGGCAGAGGTTGCAGTGAGCCAAGATCATGCCATTGTACTCCAGCCTGGGTGACATTGCAAGACTCTGTCTAAAAAAAAAAAAAAAAAAAAAAAAAAGCAAAAAACAACTCTCCACTTCCAGCTTGCCTACCTTCCTTCAGTACTCACACCGCAGATGCCCTAGGACAAACACCCAAAAGGTGTTGCAGGTGCTAGTGACGGTGCATGGGGGGTGACAGCCCCCAAAGCCAGTGAGACCACTCCCACAGGGGCATTCTCGTGTGCTGGGCACCCCCCACCCCGTGGCTGTCTACAACATGCTGCTAAATGGTCAGTTCTCCCAACAGCTTCAAAACACCAGCATCTCATTCCATGTCAGAGACATGAAGCAACCTGTTGATGTCGAAAAAGGAAGAAGTGGAGGTGGCATTCAAGGAGGACAGCTGAAAACACTCACGTAGGCCCCCTGGCAGAGAAGGAAATCCAGAAGGTACACAACGGCTGCCATCTTGCTCTTGAAGGACTATGAGGCAGAGGGCACAAGGTCTAAGTGAGCACAAGCGGGACGAACTGGGGTCCATCAGGGGGTCCAACCTTCTGCAGGGGGTGGCCTGCCTCAGCAGGCAGGGGTTCCTCACCATCCTGGGTGCTCATGCAAAGCCCACACTCAGGCCAAGTGGAGGGTGGAGGGCTCCGTTCAATAACCTTCACGGTGGTTCTAAACCAGCTCTGCCAAGGCAGCAGCACCGGGAGGGACCAGCCTCACTGCCTGCAGCCATCTCAGGGAGAACTGGCCGAAACCTGGGAGAGGCCACAATCATTACAGCCAAAGTCTGGCACGCACCCCCGCCAACCCTGGATTCAAGCAACTGCCTGGATCGGGCTGGGGTTGGACACGACTGTTTCTGGTCTCTCTCTAAAGAGGCTCCAGCTCCCTCACGCCCACAGGAGAGGCAGAAGAGGAAAGTGGCTCAAAGACACAACAGCCCAGACAGGCTCAGCCTGGAGCTGCACCCTGGGCCTCTCAGGCACCCTGAGACAGGAAGAGGCTCTCCTGGGGCAGGGGTGGGAGTAGAGAGGACTTTCCTGGTCTGGCCAGAGAAACAGGTGAAGCCAGCATGGAGGAGCTGACTTGAGCAGCCTGGGCCTCCTGACATCCTCCCAGCAGACAGGACACAGTCCTGGCAAAACCTGGAGGGACATGGTTCAGCCTAGGCCTCCTGACACCCTCCCAGCAGACAGGACACAGTCCTGGCAAAACCTGGAGGGAAATGGTTTGGTCGCTCCGCCATGGGAGAACATGCATGAGTGTGGAAACTGGGCTGGTGGGAGAGCTGGGGTGGCCTCTCTCCACTTCGGAGAACATGCATGGGTTCGGAAACTGGGCTGGTGGGAGAGGTGGCAGGGGTCTCTCCCTCACAGGAGAACATACATGTGGAAATTGGGCTGGTGGGAGAGGTGCGGGGGGGGGCTCTCCCTCACAGGAGAACACACATGAGTATGAAAACTGGGCTGATAGGAGAGGTGGGAGGCCCTCTCCCCCTCAGGAGAACACGTATGAGTGCAGAAACTGGGCTGGTGGGAGAGGTGGGGGGGCCTGTGGGACGGGGACAGTTTTCACCCCTGCTGACCCTGGCCAGAAGCCCTATGAACCTGCTCTTGAGAGAACCTGCTTCTTCTGTCCCCATACTGATGGAAGGCAAGAGTACCAGCTTGGCAATCTATGCCAGTCTCCCTACCCCGAGGGACCCAGCGGCCAGCAGGGAGCTGTGCCAGTCCCAAACACCCTGGCAAAACCTAGGAGTGGTGCCTCGAGACAAGGGAACAGAACAGAAAAGCCAGAAACCACCACCAACCTTGGCCTTGGCCGGCAGCCCCCGAAGCAAGCCCTTGGTCTCACTGTCATCACCAACTTCTCCTACCCTGGGCTGTGTCAGCTAAGTGGGGACTGAGGGCCACCACTAGGTGGAAGTCACCGGGGTGCAATGCGTGAGACCTGACAAACTCGTTCTGCGGGCTGCGGATGGGTGCGAGGGTGGAACCTCCTCGGAGGGTGGAATCTCGGTGCTGCAGCCAGTGTGGGGCCAGCCGTGGAAGCTCCAGCTGTTCTCTCTGCCCCAGCACAGCCTGGCAGGAGCCCTGACAGGAAGCCAGCACAGCATGGCCGCCACCAACTTCGTGCAGGAAATGCGAGCCGTGGGCGAGAGGCTGCTGCTCAAGCTGCAGAGACTGCCCCAGGCTGAGCCTGTGGAGATCGTGGCCTTCTCGGTCATCGTCCTTTTCACAGGTCAGTTGGGGCACTCGGCGCCCCATGGCTCACCCTGGCATCTGAGAGAGACCATACCATGGTGCTAGCCAGAGGGCTAGCAGAGGTGGCGGGTGTCTCCCAGATCAAGGAGGAAAGCCACTTGTCCCTTGGCAGAAGCCAAGGGACTTCCCTCATCCTCTGATATGCTGCTTGGATGATGGGCAGTGCTGGGAACTGGGCCCCGCAGCACCCCGGGACCCCACTGCAGGGATGACGGGAGCCAGGCTTGGGCAGGGAAAGAGGAGACACAACAGAGGGGAGGTTGGCCTGGGCGGCTGGCATGGGGACCATCCACACCTCTCACCAGCCTCTCGGGTCTTTCCGACTCCTCCACCAGACCTGTGGGGGAAGAACCCAGCACGCAGTGCGTTTCTCTGGGAGGAGGGTGGGCATCCTTTCTCTCCCCTACCTGAGTCTGTGCTCTCTCCCCACCCTCCAGCCACTGTTCTGCTGCTGCTGTTGATAGCCTGCAGCTACTGCTGCACTCACTGCTGCTGCCCCGAGCACAGAGGCAGGAAGGTCCAGGTACAGCCGACACCACCATGAGGGACGGGGGATGGCTGAGAAGCTGGAGAGGAGATGGCGAACGCCGTGACACAGGTCATCAGCCTGGCCCTGCAGCCCTCACCCCTCAAAACCAGGCTCCCCTGGCCCCAGCTCTCGACCGGCCCAGGTACCTGGACAGACACCTGAAGCCCTACCAAGGAAACCAGGGCTGGTACAGCTGCAAACGTCTCACCTGCCTGTGGACACTGGGTGCTGAGGAGTCAACTGTTCCAAAGACTGGGTCAACTGCCTGGGCTTCTTCGCCTACCTGCACTTTTTAACAAAACAAGGAAGCAGGGGTCCCCATACCTTGATGGAGAACAGTCCCCATCTGTGAGCAACTGGCCCTTGGGGCTCTACTGATCCATGCCAAAGAGAAGCAAGGCAATCAGAGGGGCTCTGTGCAATAGCTTCTGCATCCGTGCTCCGCCAGCATGTGAGCATGTCAGTATTCTAATCCAGTATTTGCCCATTTCCAAGTAAAAGCTTTTGGGTTATGTGTTTCTGTGGTGCCAGACTCCCTGAGGTTGGGCTGGGCTCTGTGCATCCAGAGGGGGTGTGGCCTCTGCTCTCCCTGTGCCCACGAAAGCTGGAAAACCATGCAGAGAAGAGTGCCACACAGGCGGTAACACCACGGGACCAGTGAAGGGTGCCATGAAATTCCTGTCATGCATTAGCTGCTAACGAGCTCTGCCAGGCCGAGGCTTAGGCTAGCTAGGCTCAGGAACAGCACTTAACTCTCTTTACTGCCTGCCCCTTTGGCCTGTACACCCCAAACTAGCAGACTCAGGCCAGTGGGTTTTCGCAAACTGCCAGAGGAAGGCCCTAATGTAATCTGCATGCTGACCCTGTGGCCCTCCCCGACTTATGTGCTGTCTGGGCTCACACCCTCACCCTGTTAGCTGCGTGACTCAACCTCCCTAAGCCAAATTCTTCCTTGGTGAAATGGGGCAAATCCTGGTACTGCTTCCTGGGGTGTGCTGTGAGAATAAACGCAGATGACTTGGCATCTAGCACTTAGCACGGTGCTGGCCATATCCAAGAGCCTCATCATGAACCGCCATTATCTGCCCCTCGAAACATGGGACCAACCAGGGGAACAGGGACCCATTTTAAAGACTGGTCCTGCTCCATTCAGATGAGTTTTTCTTCCAGAGAACTTTCCAGCTCGAGCTACAAACCCAGGAGTGCGGGGAGGGGAGGCACACGGCTCCAGAAACGTCAATGGGACCGAACAGAGCATCCCGAGGTGCCTCCCTGGGGCTTCTCCAGAGCCACGAGGTCTGTGTTTTTCTTTTTTCTTTTTTGAGATGGAGCCTCACTCTGTTGCCCAGGCTGGAGTGCAGTGGTGCAATCTCGGCTCACTGCAGCCTCCACTTCCTGGGTTCAACGATTGTCCTGCTTCAGCCTCCTGAGTAGCTGGGACTACAGGCATGCACCACCATGCCCAGCTAATTTTCTGTATTTTTAGTAGAGATGGGGTTTCACCACGTTGGTGAAAGGTCAAATTCTCGACCTCAGGTGATTCTCCCAAAGTGCTGGGATTACAGGCGGGAGCACCACACATGGCCGAGAGGTCTGTGTTTTTCTCATGCTTCCATCATCTTGCCCTGTACGGCCATGCCCTGGCTGCCTGGGAGCAGAGCCCTGTCTACCTGAGAAACATGTCATGGAGAGGGGATGCCAGCCCCTGCCACAGCCCCGCCATTTCATGCCGGCAGTCCAGGCCACAATGGCAGTGGCAGGCAGGGAGGAGAAGCTCTCACCATCTGCTTTCACTTTCTGGTGTCCACAGACTTGTCTGACAGGTTTGGTTAAAGACCCAGAAAAGTGTTTTCATACAATAGAAAAGAAATTCAAGAATTTATTTGCCCATTCTCAGCTCCCTCCAAAGAATAGGATTCAGAATAATGATGATGATGATGATGATGAAGATGGATAAATTTGCTGAGGGCTTACACACACTCAGCATTGTCTTCAGCATTCTGGTGCAGTAAACTGATTTACTCATCACAATACCTCAGTGTTGAAGAGAACACTGTTACCCCCATTTAGAGATGAGGACATGGATTGATGCTAGCTTACTTGTCTAAGTTCAACCAGCTAAAAAGCAGCAGAGCCAGCCTGAGTCCAGCCTATCTGGCTCCAGAGCCTCTGTTCACCACACCCAGGGCTCCAGACCCAGAACGTGGCCTCCTGGTTGCAGGACAGACAAGGCTCTAATCCCATTATCCTCCAGTGACCAACCCTATACCAAAAACACCCACATACCAAACTTTGTCTCAGAATAACCTTCGAAGGAGTGGGTGGGACCAAACAGGTAAGAACTGGGGTGGTGCCCAATGAGGCGTCCCTCCCAGAAAAACACAGGGGAGTGTACAGACAGGAAATCCCGTATTTTTCCCTCCCAGCACCAATGGCTGGAGGGTCCCTGGAAGCCGTCTGATTGGGAGATGCCCCAACAGGGAAGCAGCCCAATTCCTGGGTGACTTCCATAAGCCAGTTTTTATCAGCATAAGAATGGCCCTGCTTGAGGATGGCTGAGGCTGAGGCTGAGCCTCTTTGCTAGAAAATATTCTGCTTCTCCAGCCTAGTTGCAGAGAGGTGGGAACCACAGACAGCCCTGGGCACAGACAGGCTCAGTGGCCGCTACAGGGCAAGTGGTGCACAACTGCTGACCCCACACAGGATTCAGTCCCTGCCATCATAGGACTCACTCCCTGCTCCTCGGCCAACTGACACACATTCAGCCCAGCTGTCGGGCCAACTCCTTCTCAGGCTTCAAACCCACCGAGATTAACAAACCAGGTCTGCTCTCTGACAGCAGCCTGGCCCACTCCTTGAAGAGGCAGCTCCTCGTGCCAGTCTTCCCTGGGGAAGATGGGCATGGAAAGGCGGCAGCAGTTGTCCCACTATGGGAAAGAATAAACAAAGCTGCTGCAGACCTGGGCGGCCTGAAGACAGGCGGGGGTCATGGGAGGGGCGGCCATCAGGCTGGTTTCAGGTTTAGGGGATGTCTGACTCGGCCACCACCTCTCTGTTCCTGCCACTGTGCCTTCCTGGACCACGCCACCATCAATGCTGTGGTCACTGCAGCAGCATCCTAAGTGGTCCCGACAATCATCTCGCCAGCCTCTTCATGTTCACCCCCAGCTGTGGCCTCTGCTTCCACCACAGGGCAGACTGCTCTTGGCTCCTCAAAAGGGCTACACTGTACTCAGAAGACCTGTGTGCCATACTGTCTGTATGTCATGCCTGATTAAAAACTACAATAGGGCCGGGTGCAGTGGCTCATGCCTATAATCCCAGCACTTTGAGAGGTCGAGG
Source organism: Cacajao melanocephalus (assembly GCA_963573385.1). Lineage (NCBI taxonomy): Eukaryota > Metazoa > Chordata > Mammalia > Primates > Pitheciidae > Cacajao > Cacajao melanocephalus. The sequence continues at coordinate 26,527 of CAUYLG010054396.1, forward strand.
CAGGCAGATCATTTGAGGTTGGGAGTTCGAGACCAGCCTGACCAACATGGTGAAACCCTAGCTCTACTAAAAATCCAAAAAAAATTTAGCCAGGTGTGGTGGTGCATGCCTGTAGTCCCAGCTACTCAGGAGGCTGAAGCAGGAGAATCACCTGAACCCAGGAGGCAGAGGCTGCAGTGAGCCAAGACTGCGCCACTGGACTCCAGCCTGGGCAACAGAGCGAAACTGCAGCTCAAAAACAAAACAAAACAAACAAACAAAAAAAACAGCAACGAAACTATAATAGGCCAGCACGGTACATCACATGCATGTAATACCAGCACTTTGGAAGGCCAATGAGATAGGATCCTTGAGCTCAGGAGTTTGAGACCAGCCTGGGCAACATGGGGAGACCCTGTCCCTACAAAAATAAAAAAAATAAGTAAAATAAAATAAAACCGACAATAAAGCCAAGGATATAAGAGTCTCACTGCAAAACTTGGCAGTGTATATAAAAGTTTCCTGGCCAGGCGCAGTGGCTCACCCCTGTAATACCAGCACTTTGGGAGGCTGAAGCAGGTGGATAACCTGAGGTCAGGAGTTTGAGACCAGCCTTAGCAACACAGAGAAACCCCATCTCTACTGAAAATACAAAATTAGCTGGGCGTGGTGGTGTATGCCTGTAATCCCAGCTACTCAGGAAGCTGAGACAGAATTGCTTGAACCTGGGAGTGGGAGGCTGCAGTGAGCCGAGATCACGCCATTGCACTCCAGCCTGGGCAACGAGAGCAAACTTCGTCTCAAAAAAAAAAAAAAGTTTCCTTCCAGCCAGGCCTGGGGGCACACGCCTGTGATACAGGCTGAGGCAGGAGAATCGCAGAGGTTGCAGTGAGCCAAGATCACGCCACTGCACTCCAGCTTGGGCTACAGAATGAGACACTGTCTCAAAAAAAAAAAAAATTATCCGACTGGGGCTAGCAATTAATTGAAAAAGCTGGTTAAAGCAACTTTTGTTAAAAAACACCTAAGTTCTTTACACATCTCATTTTATTATTTTCTTACACACCTTGCATTAAATGGAAACATACACATTCCTATTCCTAGGCTGGTCTTCCTGGCCTTTTCTGAGTCTGGGCTTGCTGACCAGAGTTCCTGTACTGTTATTTTCTAGTTTTGGTTTCTTTGAAACAGAGCAAGAACTTAAAGATACTGGAACTTAAAGGGCAAAGGAATCTGAGTGTGAAAGCCATTTGGGTTTTCACAAAATGTCCCCAATGTTTAGTCATCATGTCTGCATCTTCTTCAACAGAAACATTCTCTGAGTAATTCCAAAGTTATCCCAAAGTGGCCAGCAGGTATTTACAGAAACAACTCGGTTGTCTACACGCTCTGAGGTGCAGCACAGGTGCTTCAGAGCTCAGACTGTGCCACTGGATTCAAATTCCAACTCACTTACTAGCTGATGACCTTGGCTAGTTGTGCCTGTTCCCCACATGTAAAATTGGGGTTTCAGCTACTATTGTTGCTTCGAGGATTCCCGGGATGTTAAATTCAATTATGTAATTACAAGTACAACTGCCATGAACAGGTTTGGGAACCAGCTTGACTCTTGATAAGCATCTGATTTGACTGACGGAGCCGCAGGCCAAGGGTGTGCTAGAGACTGGCCTCCTGCTGTGAGTGTTCAGCATGCCAAGGGCATTAGTCAGTAAGTTTCACACAAGGAAACGGAAAGCATTAGGTAAGCCGGGTCGGTGACGCCCCTGATAGTTAAGAACTCTACCACCGTCTGTCACCCAACCCTGGCCACAATGAGGGGAATCACCTGGGGAACTGCAAACAACACGACGTCCTGGCACCCCCAGAGACTGATGCAAGTGGTACTAGGTGGCCTGGGCATTTCTAAAAGCTCCCAGATCTTTACGAGCAGGGATGCGCATTCGCGGGCTAGAAGGGAAGCCCTTGGAGAGCAGGGCCCACGTCTCTGATCTCACAATTGTAACTGTACAGTGCCTGGCGTGGTTCCTGGCCACAGCGGGCCCTCACATCCTAGCTTTTAAATGAGTAAATGGTGGCCACTAGGTTTCACGCACTGGGGACAGCCTTGATTCCCTCTTCCCAGCTCCCCTACTGTGCCAGTAGGCAGAAATCAACCACACAATGTTGCTGAGGACAAAGGCACCAATAGGAAGCCTCAGCATGGAGCAACACTTCCCCCAGAAACAGTTCCAGGAGGTGCCAGGCGCCAGCCAGGGCTGCAGTTAATCATTCACCCCACAGCACAGGAAGTGAGGCCTACGCCAGCCCCAGCCCCAGCCCCACAGCACAGGAAGTAAGGCCTACGCCAGTCCCAGTCTCAGGACTTCCTGAGCTCCAGGCAGGTCCTCTCAGTCCACATATCATCCAGACGGGACAGCCCAGTCCAGACCAGCCACAGGTGAGGTGGCCTGATGGCCTGGGGCAAAGGCCCTGGGTCCAGTCTCTTCCCTATCCACTCCAAGTCTGACTTCTCTCAGGAGGGACTCATTAACACATGTGCCCTGAGCACCCCCCAAATGACATCACGCAAGGGCAGAAAGCAGCTGAAGGGGGAATGTGAAAGGCAGAAAAGGAGCCGTGGTTGCCAGGCAACCAGCCTAGCCCACCTTTGTTTGCCTTGGTGACAGCAATGAAGGTCTGGTCAGGGCCCCTTGGTCACACTCATGCCTTTTCCTCTCAACAGTGGCTTCTTTGAGTCCAGGTGCAGCTCTGGTCACCTGGCAGTCTCTTTAGCTCAGCCCCTCACAAAGTGCAGGCCTGAAGGACCACTCTGAATTGCCCTTGTAGGACCCAGGACGGCTACCCAGCAGAATCAGGTAATGGCTCCCTCCTTCCCCACCTGGGCAGCCCTCACCTGGCTACAGGCTTGCAGTCTGTGATAACGAGCTCTGATTCTAGTTCTGTTCTCAGCTGTCTCCAAGAAGCCTACCAAGGCCTCAGCTGGAGTCGGCCCCTCCTTGGCTGCTTTACGGATCTCTCGAATGCCTCCCAAATGTTTGGCAGTTGGGGCGGGAAAAACAGGGAGGATCTATCGTGGTACTTTTTAGATTCCAGCCAAGCAGGTCTTGGGAATGGGAGAGAAAGTTCTTGCTCACGCCAGGGCTACTCAGGAAAGAAGGACTGGAGAATCCAGGGGCAGCCCCCAGGAAGAACCCAGGGACCCCCTCCTTGCGCCAGTCCTGGCTCCTGTAGCTAGAGTGGGGAAACACCATTTGCTGCTGGCTGGAGGCACTGAGCACAAAGACTATCCAGCCCTTCCATGTCCCCTGGCTGCCGGGCAGGCCGGCTGCTCACGGAGGCTGCTACAGAGACTGGAGTCAGGGAGCAGAGCACAGCACCTGGGACAGGGCCTGGGAGGGCTGCCTGCACTCAGGTCCTCCATCCCTCTTTTCCAGATTCTCATGGACCAACTGGTAATCAAGAAGACAATCTGGAATGATGAGTTCTGGCAGAACCCCTGGGACCAGGGGGGCCTGGCAGTGATTATCTTATTCATCGCCGCTGTCCTGCTTCTCATCTTATTTGCCATCATGTTTGGTTTATTCACTTCCACAAAAAACACCCAGTGTGAAGAGGAATGACCTGACTTCCTGGGGGCTGAGACGGCAGCAGGGGGAGGCGAGCTGACCTCCCCCCACTCCGGTGGTGGGTCCCTCTGTGATTGCCTCTGGCTCAGGAGCCAAGCCCTGGTGTCTTCTTTTCCCACCAGGAAAGAATCTAGGAAAATACTGCATCTGGCTTAGGGTTACTCAGACTAATAAGATGGGGAGGCTGGTCTGAGACCAATTCTGGGTCCCTGACCCTATTGTTTTTAGGGAACCCTAAAAGCACATGGAGAGGACGGCTCCACTGGCTCAGGTGGAAGGAACAATGGCTAACAAGGTTCTCTGACAGGCTCACAGACCCAGCCAGCAATTTCACAAATCCTTGACAGAGAAAGACACAACCAAATGAAGTAAAAATTCCATTTCAAATCTGCTAACTTGTGAGAGCTCATTTTTAATCTAGATATAGCCACCAGGGCAAGCTTCCCGAACAAAGCCTCATCGGGGCCTGCAGGTCCCTATGCGGTCTGGCCAGCCTGTCTCCAGCTATCTCACTCACTCACCCCACCCCACCCTGCCCCTGGGTTCTCAGCTTGTCTTTCAGTTCTGGAATATGCCGTGTTCTCTCCCACCACAGGGACTTTGCACATGCTATTCTCATTAACTGGGATGCTCTCCCTCACACCATACTTTATTCCATGGCCTAGTTAGTCCTTCCTCATCCTTCATCCCTCAGGTAAATCATCCCTAACCCTTGAGGATTAGGGTAAGACCACCTGTTTTATTCTCTTGAAATACCATTTATAGGACTTACATGTCTTTTTTTTTTTTTTTTGAGAAGGGGTCTCACACCCATCGCCCATGCTAGAGTGCTGTAGCACAATCTCAGCTCACTGCAGGTTTGACTTCTGAGTTCAGGTAATCCTCCCATCTCAGCCTCCTGAGCAGCTGGGACTACAGGCATGTGCCACCATGCCTGGCTGTTTGTTTGTTTGTTTTTGTATTTTTAGTACAGACAGGGTCTCGCCATGTTGCCCCGGCTGGTCTTGAACTGCCAGGCTCAAGTGATCCTCCCACTTCAGCCTCCCAAAGTGCTGGTATAAAAGGTGTGAGCCTGGTCAGGAGCGGTGACTCATGCCTGTAATCCCAGTACTTTGGGAGGCCAAGGCAGGCAGATGACCTGAGGTCGGGAGTTTGAGACCAGCCTGACCAACATGGAGAAACCCCGTCTCTTACTAAAAATACAAAATTAGCTGGGCATGGTGGCGCAGGCCTGTAATCCCTGCTACTCAAGAGGCTGAGACAAGAGAATCACTTGAACCTGGTAGGCAGAGGTTGCAATGAGCCAAGATCACGCCACTGCACTTCAGACTGGGCAGCAAGAGCGAGACTCCATCTCAAAAAAACAGGTGTGAGCCACCATGGCCAGCTCTGGGACTTACATGTCTCTACTGTGTCTGTAGTGCTCTCTTCTCCACTGGACCAAGCACCATAAAGCAGGGGTGGGGCTCTTTCTGCCCACCATGGTATCCCCCCTGTTCAATGTACCTGGCACAGAGTTGGCATCAGTCAATATATGTTGGCTGAGTAAACGAATGAATGAGCAAACACACAGATAAGAAGATGCCAGGCACTCCCAGCCCCAAGATCCCAGGAGACAATAGGGCCCAGTTCAATCCAGGTCTAAATATAAGGCTGCTCTTCTATCTCAAAATGCCGAGGCCTTAAGCTGGAGGTTGCTTCAAACCTAATAACTTTTCCTTATGATACTAAAAGATGCTCATTGTCATGAATAATCTAATCAAACACTGCTTTTTCAAGGCTGTAGCCCAGAGAAAGTAACTACATGCAGAGAAGAGAGGAAACCACTGGCTGCTGCAGCCCCGCCTCATTAGTAACTGACCCAAGTACCTTTTCTGCTGGTCCCATTCCCATGCACCTCAGGCCCCACAACAAACTGACAGGAAACCTACAGCTTCCTTTGCAGAAATGTACCCACTTCGGCCGAGCCGCCAGGTGCCTACCCCAGGGGATTGCTGGTGGGAGGCTGCTTCAACTTCGGCCTTCAATGAGAACCATTCTTAGGGAGCAAATATCTGGTGGAGAAGGCTTTTTCTTTGTGCTATACACCAGTTAAGAAACATTGATTTATTCGAAGAACAGCAGCCAATACCGACATACCAGCAGTGTTTATTACAGCCTGCCGCCTGGATTTCAGAACCATCACACATAGCAAAGGAGACAGGTACGAGGCTGCACAAGAGGCAGCTTGAGGCTGTCACCTGGACTCCTCAGGTCCACAGATGCCTGGACCCCAGCCCCTGGCAACCAGGTCACTGATGCACTAAGAAGTCCAGCTCCCTGGAAGGTGACAGGAGAAACAAAGGCAGAGGCCCTTAGGAGGACCTGTTCCCTTGCCTGGCAGGCTGAGCAGACCCCGGGGATGGGCAGAGTTAACCCTCCAGAGAGCCTTCCAGAGCTACAGACAGCCCCAGGGCTTTTTTCAGCAAAGAGGACTCACAATGAACAGGAACATTTGGCCCTTTCATTCCTCACCAGAAATGAGAGCTCTGCTCAAGAAGCCTAAGAAGGCCAAATTTAGCAACCCCTGTATTAATTGTGCTTGAAAAGGGCTCTGGTCGCAACGACTGCAGGCCAAGGGTGGTCCTGGCACTACAGCCAACCACTTCTGCTGGGCGTGGTCATGCCACAGAGGCCAAATTAGAGATGGCGGTTTGGAGAAGAAAATAGCTTCAGTCCAGGAGCCACCGACTCAGTGGTGAACAGGAGGAGGTAGAAAGAAAAACATACAGCCGAAAGAAGAGCTGCTCTGATTCCCTGAGGAGAGCCCAAACATCTGCTAGACACCAGTTCCGTGCACTTAGCATCGTGCTTCAGGACGCTCCTCTTGCAAAAACCAAGATGGCCCAGGTGTATGAAAATGAGCACACCACTGAAAATCAGGAGGTGGGGGTTTAGTGGCCTCAGTCTACTATGAGTTTTGTGACTGTGACCTCCCGGACCTCGATTTATTCACCTAAGTCTGATGCAATCATGTCAGCATCATCCCCTCACAGGATCATTCCATGAGATCAGATGAATTCAAAAGCTTTTTAAGACCAAAAGGTAAATGACTCCTCCTGGTGTCCCTCACCCAGGCACTCACAGCTCCACGTGCCCGGACACGACCTCACTACACTGAGCAGCCCTCCGGCTCTTTCCAGGGCCCTAGCCCCATCGCCTGAAGACGCAGGTAAAACAGATGAGTGGGTTCAGAGCACATGACTCCCCGAGGTAAGCGGGGCCACAGGCTTCTGTCCTGGATAAGGGTGAGGACTGCTCAAGGGAAGCCAGAAGTCCCAGCTCGGTGGCACACAATGACCACAAAGCTGACAGCTCAGAGCTGGTCACATCCCTTGGGACTGAGTGGCCTGTGACGCCAGCCATCTCAGAAGAAGGTGGAGTCGGGGGAAGGATACCACCCAGAATGTTGAGCAAATCCCCACACTGCCAGAGTTCCTGGGGCCTCCAATAAAGAGCAAAGTCCTGACTTCCACGCTGCCCAACGCAATGGCCTTCGCAGGCGAGGGTCCCTTGGTAGCCTACGGGCTGTCTTATGTCAGTTGCTTAACTAAGGGGTGCCGGGGGAGTAAATGATCTCACTGACACTTTGCTCCACGTACAAAATAAGTCACTTACCCCAGTTCTTCACAGAAGGTCACCAGGGCATCAAAGGCCATGATACTGGCTTTATCAGATGCTTTGTTCCCTCTCTTTTCCTGGGGACAAAAAATGACCACTTAGCAAGTCTTATAGAATTGGACTACCTTAGAGACACAAAAAGTAATGAGGAGGCCGGCGCAGTGGCTCACACCTGCAATCCCAACACTTTGGGAGGCTGAGACAGGTGGATCATTTGAGGTGAGGAGTTCAAGAATGGCTAGGCCAAATGGTGAAACCCTGCCTCTACTAAAAACACAAAAAAATTAGCCAGCCATGGTGGCGCATGCCTGTAGTCCCAGCTACTCAGAAGGTGGAGGCAGAAGAATTGCTTGAACCCAGTAGGCGGAAGTTGCAGTGAGCCAAGATCATGCCACTGCACTCCATCTCAAAAAAAGAAAAAAAAGTAATGAGGGAGAAAAATATTAAATGACAGTAATAAAGCCACTTACAAAAGTATCCCCAAACCTGACTATATATCACTATATGTCATAACCACAGACTACTGAACTGAATTTTCTGAGATGAGCTTTTGAGCGTTTCTTAAAAGGTTCTCAGGAGATTCTCATGTAAAGGGCCCATGGATTGGCATTTGGGAAGCACTATATAATATTACCCATTTTAATAACAGTAAATACATGCACAAATGTTGCGTACTTATACGTATGAACATACATATTTCAGTGTATATTGAAGGGAGATATATTAAAATGTTAAGTGATTATTTTTGACAAGCTTAAAACATGAATTTAAAATACAATTTATATGTTAATGGATGGCAAGAAACAGAAAAGAAAAAAGAAGAAAAATAAATAAATAAATAAATAATAAAATACTATTTATTAAATGCTTGATCTATGGCCGGGCGCAGTGGCTCATGCCTGTAATCCCAACACTTTGGGAGGCCAAGGAGCGGGGGGAATCACCTGAGGTCAGGAGTTCGAGACCAGCCTGGCCAACATGGTGAAACCCCATCTCTACTAAAAATACAAAAATTAGCTAGGCATGGTGTTGCACACCTGTGATCCCAGCTACTTAGGAGGCTGAGGTAGGAGAATCACTTGAACCCAGGAGGCGGAGGCTGCAGTGAGCTGAGATCGCAGCACTGCATTCTAGCCTGGGCAACAGAGTGAGATTCCATCTCAAAAATAAATAAATTAAAATAAAATAAAATGCTTGATCTGCTAACTCAGAAGCCCATGGTGTGCGGTGGGGGGTGGGCAGCTGTCAGCTACACCAGGAGAGAAAGATGGCAGGGGTCCGGCCCTCCCTCCCAAGCCCGTCTGCTGGCACCCTCATCCAATTGAAAGGACAGTCTCACCTCGGGCCAGGAACCACCATTAGGTGAGGGATGGGCACTACACATTTTGAATGTGGACACTTGGTCAGGGCAGTGGAACTCTAAAGATGGCAGCCAACTTCCTTCCTTGCCCACTCCTGAAGGTAATTCCCCTCTTACTGACAGAAGCTGTTACAGCTCTGCTCAGAGACATTTCCTGGCTTCACTCTGTTATAAGCCTGTCTATGGACTTGTGGCTGAATCAACAGTGAGCATTTGTGAGTGATGTCATTATGCATCAGTGGCCTTTTTTGTGTACATGTCTCTTTGCCAACATATCCTTTTAAAATATTGTGAATTATTTTTTAATACAGAAAAGAAAACGAAAAAAAAAGGCCAGGGGCAGTGGCTCACACCTATAATCCCAGAACTTTGGGAGGCCAAGGTAGGCAGATCACTTAAGGTCAGGAGTTGGAGACCAGCCTGGCCAACATGGTGAAACCCCATTTCTACTAAAAATACAAAAATTAGCTGGACCTCCTGGACTCAAGTGATCCTCCCACCTCAGCCTCTAGAGCAGCTGGGATTACAGTGGCAGGCACCTGTAATCCCAGCTACTTGTGGGGCTGAGGCATGAGAATCATTTGAACTTGGAGGCAGAGGTTGTAGTGAACCAAGATTGTGCTACTGCCCTCCAGCCTGGGCAACAGAGACTCTGTCTCAAAAACAAACAAACAAAAAACGAGACACTGATATTGGAGACATCGTCTACTGATTTTCTGCTTTGGGTAGGTAACTCATCCCCACCAACACCACCAACACACACAAATACACACAGATTCAGTACCTGCAACTTTCCAAATAGGTTTACAACACAATTTCCTATGAAATCCCTATTTTCCTTATTACGACTATGTCAACAGAGTTCAGAGCTAAACCGAGTGACTGCATTTTTATATTTCCTATGATCACATTTCCTCTCTTGTATAACTGTGTTTCCCCTGAAATTAGTATCTTTGCTTTTTTCTATTCACTTAGATTTCAGTATGTCATTAACTCACCCCTAACAGTCCTAACAAAATGAACGGTTGATTTTGACAGGAGCCGGAGACGCCAGCTCCCACTGTGATTTTGGGACCTTCCTTCCTGGAGTCTTCTGCCCCTAGTGCAATCTGGACCGTTTTCCGTAGGCCTGGGACACAGCTATCTTTCAGGACTACCCTCCAATACCGTCCCTGCACCAAGACTTACTCCTGGGTAAGTCTCCATCTTTGCTTTCTAGGTTTACTGCCTCTTTACAATGGAGAACATCCTTTAATAGCTTCTGAGACATGACATACTGGGGAAAGTTTTTCAGACCTTTGTATCTGAAAATGTCTTATTTCCTTCAAGTTTCCACATACAGCATTAAATATTTATTCATTATTATTTAGGAAACAGAGTCTTGCTCTGTTGCCCAGTCTGGAGTGCAATGGCATGACCATAACTCACCACAGCCTTGAATTCCTGGGCTCAGGCAATCCTCCCGGCTCAGCGTCCTGAGTAGCTAGGACTACAGGCGCATATTACCATGCTCAGTTAATTATTATTATTATTTTTTGAAACAGGGTCTCAGTCTGTTACCCAGGTTGGAGTGCGGTGGTATGATCTCAGTTCACTGCAGCCTTGACCTCCTGGGCCCAAGTGATCCTCCCATCTCAGCCTCTCGAGTAGCTGGAACACACACCCAGCTAATTTTTAAATATTTTGTAGACATGAAGTCTTATTACATTGCCCAAACTAGTCACTAACTCCTGGCCTCAAGAGATCCTCTCATGTCATTTTCCCGAAGTGTTGGGATTACAGGCATGAGCTACCTCACCCAGCCTAAATTTGAGCATCTTTAAATGTGTCATTTGATAAACTTTTCTGGGAACTTTGTTTTCATATTCTTTGCTTTTCATATCCTTTTTTTCTTGTCAATAGGCAAAAGCTGTTTATTCTTTTGTTTGCCTTCTATATTAAAATATTTCCCCAGATTTACTATTTATCTATTGACATTGTTTATGGTATCCTTTGCCATATTTCATATTTTCAGGTTTTAAAGAAATTTAAAAGTTTTTATATATTTAATATATAGCAGGCCGGGCACAGTGGCTCACACATGTAATCCCAACACTTTGGGAGGCCGAGGCGGGCGGATCATGAGGTCAGGAGATCGAGACCATCCTGACCAACATGGAGAAACCCCATCTCTACTAAAAATACAAAAAATTAGCCGGGCGTGGTGACATGCGCCTGTAGTCCCAGCTACTCAGAAGGCTGAGGCAGGAGAATCACTTGAACCAGGAAGGTGGAGGTTGCAGTGAGCTGAGAGTGCACCATTGCACTCCCGCCTGGCAACAGAGCGAGACTCCGTCTCAAAACAACAAAAACACAATATATAGCTATCTGGGTTTCTAATCTTCATTATAAAAGTATCCTCAGTTCTAGATTACACATTAGACTACATTTTCTTGTAAAACATTGCTTATTATTTCAATGTTGGTCCTTAATCTGTCTGGAATTTGTTTTTTGTTTGGTTGTTTATGAGACAGGGTTTCTGCTGCCAGGCTGGAGTGCGGTCATGGGATCACACCTCACTGTAGCTTCAACCTCCTAAGCTCAAGCGATGCTCCCACCTCAGCCTCCTGAGTAGCTGAGACCACAGGCTGGCACCACCATGCCAGGCTAATTTTTGAAATGTTTGTAGACATGGGCTTTCACGGTGTTGCCCATCCTGGTCTCAAACTCCTGGGCTCAAGTGATCCACCTACCTCAGCCTCCCGAAGTGCTGGGATTACAGGCATGAGCCACTGCACTTGGCTCCAGAGCTGGTTTTCTCCTGATGAGATCTGAGTTTTCTTTACCTAAACCAATGGTTGTCAACCCTGGCCATTTATTAAAAAAAACTGGGGAGCTTTTTTTTTTTTTTTTTGAGATGGAGTTTCGCTCTTGTCACTCAGGCTAGAGTGCAGCAGCAAGATCTCGATTCACTGCAACCTCCACCTCCCAGGTTCAAGTGATTCTCCTGCCTCAGCCTTCCAAGTAGCTGAGATTACAGGCATGCACCACCACGCCCAGCTTATTCTGTACTTGTTAAGTAGAAACGGGGTTTCTCCATGTTGGTCAGGCTGGTCTCAAACTCCTGAATTCAGGTGATCCGCCTACCTTGGCCTCCTAAAGTGCTGAGATTACAGGCGTGAGCCACCATGCCCAGCCTACTGGGGAGCTTTTTGAAAAAACTATTGTTAATAGCTTGTAACAACTATTCCTAGGTATTTTATAACTTTTATTGTTGCAAATTAAGGTTTTTTTTGGTTTCTATTTCTAGGTATTTATGGTAACGTGGAGAAAAGTTACTGATTTTTTTTCCTTGGATTTCACCTGATCATCTAACTAGAGAAAAGCTACCAATCTTTAAACTTTTTCAAGATGGAGTTTCGCTCTTGTTGCCCAGGCTGGAGTGCAATGGCACAATCTCAGCTCACTGCAACTTCTGCTTCCCAGGTTCAAGTGATTCTCCTGCCTCAGCCTCCTAAGTAGCTGGGATTACAGGCATGTGCCACCACACTTGGCTAATTTTTGTAGTTTTTAGTTGAGATGGGTTTTCTCCATGTTGGTCAGGCTGGTCTCAAACTCCTGACACAACATTATGCTTTAGGGAATTTATCCCTGTTGATTCGTGCAAATTTATTGTGCCATTTTTAATTCCTCTGAACAATTCCACTATGTGACTAAAACAGTTCATTCATCCATTACCCTACAGAAGAAGAGCTAGATTTCACTATTACAGTGTTGCGGCAAACATGCTTGTTCATCCTTATACATGTACATTCTTGTACACATGATGATTTATCTACCAAAAAGTGGAATTACTGAATCACAGAGCACCGGTATCTTCCACTTTATAAGTATCACCTCATTTCTCTTTGAAGCAGCTGAAGCAGTTTATGTTCCTGACAACATTTTTTTTTTTTTTAGACAGTCTCACTCTGTTGCCCAGGCTGGAGAGCAGTGGTGTGATCTCGGCTCTCTGCAACCTCTGCCTCCCAGGTTCAAGCGATTATCCTGTGTCAGCCTCCCGAGCAGCTGGTACTACAGGAGCTGCCACCATGCCCGACTTTTTGTATTTTTAGGAGAGACGGGCTTTCACAGTGTTTGCCAGGATGTTCTCCATCTCCTGACCTCATGATCTGCCCACTGTGGCCTCCGAAAGTGCTGGGATTACAGGCATGAGCCACAGCGCCCGGCAACATTGTTAAGATGAACCCTTTCCCCACATCCTTACCGACAGTGATTATGAAGACATTTTTGCCAATATGATGTGTGTAAAATGATGGCTTGTTGTATAATTTGTGTACTTCTGCTTGTTAGGTGAGGTTGAACATCTCCTTGTATATTTATTAGCTACTCTGTTTTTCTCTTCTATGAAATACCTATTCACCCTTTTTGCTATGCAGGTGTATGCCTTTTTTAAATTTACCTGTAAAAGCTTTCTATCTAGTCAGTCAATTTTATATATCGCAAATATCTTCCCCAACAAGGGCTCATTTCATCACTTTATTTATGGTAGCTTCTATTATATGGAAATTTTTAGTTTGAATTTATTCAAATAGATTATTTCCTTTGAGGTTTCTGCTTTTAAGATCTTGAGATACTCTTTCCTTCCTCAGGATCATAAAATATCCATCCCCCCGCCAATTTTACAGTTTGTTGAGGTTTTTAATCCACCTATAATTCATATGCGTGTGGTATCAGGTAGGAATATAACTTTATCTTTTTTCAGCACAAACTTTTCAACAGTTAATCCTTTCCATGTTGATTTATAATGCTACCTATCATACATCAAGTTCCCTTATATACTTAGCTCTGATTCTAGGTTTTCTACAAAGAATGTATAACCAGTAAAAGAAAAAAAAGAACTAATAACAATATGGGAAAATGCTTACATAGCAATGCTAATTAAAATAAGGCAAGACTGGCCGGGCACGGTGGCTCACACCTGTAATCCCAGCACTTTGGGAGGCTGAGGCAGGTGGATCACCTGAGGTCAGGAGTTTGAGACCAGCCTGAGCAATATGGAGAAACTAAAAATACAAAATTAGCTGGGCATGGTGGCTCATGCCTGTAATCCTAGCTACTCGAGAGGCTGAGGCAAGAGAATTGCTTGAACTAGGGAGGCAGAGGTTGCGGTGAGCCAAAATTGCACCATTGCTCTTCAGCCTGTCTTCAGACACCAGTTTCACAAGAGTGAAACTCCGTCTAAAAAAAAAAAAAAAAAAAAAGGTAAGACTGGCTGGGTGCAGTGGCTCACACCTGTAATCTCAACACTTTGGGAGGCTGAAGTGGGAGGATCACTTGAGCCCAGGAGTTCAAAACCAGTCTAGGCAACATAACAAGACCTCATCTATACAAAACAAACAAAAAACAAGGCAAGATTAAGCCAGGTGCTGTGGCACATGCCTCTAGTCCCAGGTACTTGGGAGGCTGCGGCACGAGGATCACTTGAGCCCAAGAGTTCAAGGGTATAGCGTGCTATGATTACACCTGTGAATCGCCACTCCACTGCACTCTAGCCTGGGCAACACAGTGAGACCCTATCTCTTTAACAAAAGAAACAAGGCAGCACTGATCTTGACCACATAAAATAACATGTACACAAAAGACAACATTAAGGTTGGGTGCAGTAGCTCACACTTGTAATCTCACTAGTTTGGGAGGCTGAGGTGAGAGAATTCCTTGAGCTCAGGAGTTTTGAGACCAGCCTGAGCACCACAGTGAAACCCCATCTCTGCAAAAAATTGGAAAAAAAATTAGCCAGGCATGGTGGCACATACCTGTGGTCCCAGCTACTCAAGGTGGGAAGATTATTTATGGCCAGGAGTGAGAGACTGCAGGGACCATGACCATGCCACTGCACTTCCGCCGGGTGACAGTGAGAAACCCTGCCTCTAAAATATTAACATTATTTAAATATTTATAAAGAAAAAGTTGTTTCTTTTCTTTATATTTCTAGGTACCTACCCAATGTGCCATTTCCCCTTGCCATACTTACAGGATGGGAGCAACCTCCTCTAGCTTACACAAACATCATCTGGGTTCAGAAATCGGCTTCACAAAACTGGACAGTGGTAGGTCAGACTGAGATACTTCTACTGCCCAGGCCTTACCTGGAGTTTGGCTACTTCCTTCCTGATCAGGAAGCTGACTTGGTCCCGGTCATTCCTGGAGTAATAGAGACGGCACCAGGAAGGCTTCCCATCCCTGCCGGCCCGGCCAGACTCCTGGTAGTACCCAGCCATAGACTTGGCAATATTCCAATGGGCAACAAACCTGTAGGATCCAAAGGGACAAGCAGCATGAGATGGTGGAGAAGCTGAGTGTCCTTTGGAGGAGTAATCATGAGTAGGAGAGCAGGGAGGCCAGCAGACAGGGAGGTAGAGGATGGTCCCACAGTTAGCACGGTTAAGACACCTGTATCCCATCGGCATGTCTCCCTGCTAGGAGCAGCCCAGCTTAGAGGCCACAGCAGGAGTTAATGGGGGCAAATCCAGCACATATGAGGGACCAAAAAACTCAGCCAGGGCCCAGTGGAAAAAAATACTGACCTAAAGAAACAAGATGAGGCTCTGCCATTTATGAGCTATACACATGTCAATAAGTTATTAATAACTTCTTTGGAGAGGGAAATAATATTTACTAAATACCTACTATGAGCCAGTTTATATATTAGTCTCATTTAATTGTTAGTCACCATAATGTGAGGTAGCCCATTCTCCAGAAGATGAACTTGGGATTCAGAGGTAAATTTGTACAAGGTCACACAGTAAAGGGAGAGAAGAGCTAGAATTTGGGCCTGGGGGTCTCTGCCTTCAAACCTGGCTCTTAAGACACCAGAGACCTAGGGTCCATTTTATTTACTTTGTTTTTTATTATTTTATTTATTTTTTTGAGACAAGAGTCTTGCTCTGTCACCAGGCTGGAGTGCAGTGGCACAATCTCGGCTCACTTCAACTTCTGCCTCCCGGGTTCAAATGATTCTCCTGCCTCAGCCTCCTGAGTAGCTGGAACTACAGGCACACGCCACCACGCCCAGCTAATTTTTGTATTTTTAGTAGAGACAGGGTTTCACCATGTTGGCCAGAATGGTCTCAATCTCTCGACCTTGTGATCCGCCCGCTTCGGCCTTCCAAAGTGCTGGGATTACAGGCGCTAGCCACTGTGCCCAGACTTGCTTTTTATTTTTTAAGACAGGGTCTTGCTACCTGTTGCCCAGGCTGGAGTATGGTAGCAGAGTCATAGCTTGTTACAGCCTCAATCTCCTGGCCTTAAACGATCCATCCACTTCAGCTGCCCAAGTAGCCAGGACTACAGACACCTACCACTATACCTGGCTAATTTTTAATTTTATAGAGGTGGAGTCTTGCTATGTTTCCCAGGCTGGTCTCGAACTCTTGGGCTCATGCAATTCTCCCATCTGGTCCTCCTAAAGGGCTGGAATTATAAGTGTGAGCCACTACACCAGACTGCAGACTCAGGGTTTGAACTCTGATTCTAAAGTTGGTGTTCTCCAAATGTAGTGCACTATAAAATCTCTACCCTGACTAACTCAGGGTCACTGTGAGCTTCACCAAGACCATGTATGCAAACATGCTCCATAAATCATACAAGGTATTATTGTTTGGTGTTAATCAGAGCAAAGGGCTTCAGGCTATAGCCCAAAATGCCTCTTGAAGGTCATGGCCAGACATAAAAGACTTCCTAATAGTTGCCAGTGTGGGGCTAGGAGGCTGGAATGCACTGACTCTTCTAGACTATTAGTAAGCAGTAACAAGGAATGATGGTCCTAAGAGCTTTGCCTTTGACCTTTCACAGGGAACAGCTTAAAATACAGTCATACATTACTTAATGATGGGGATACAATTTGTATTTTGGGTTTTGGTGGTTTTTTTGTTTGTTTAAGACAGGGTCTTGCTCTGTTGCTTAGGCTGGAGTGCAGTGGCACAATCTGAGCTCACTGCAACCTCCACCTCCCAGGTTCAAGCAATCCTCCCACCTCAGCCCAAGTAGTTTGGGACTACAGGCACACGCCACCACACCTGGCTAATTTTTATGTATTTTTGGTTGAGATGGAAGTTTTGCCACATTGCCCAGGCTGGTCTCAAACTCCTAGATTCAAACAATCCACCTGCCTTGGCCTCCCAAAGTGCTGGGATTATAGGTGTGCACCACTGTGCCCGGCCAGGGATACGTTCTGAGAAATGACTTGTTAGGAGACTTCATCATTGTGTGAACATCACAGTGGATAGTCTTTACGTAAACCTAGATGGTATTGCAGGCTACACAGCTATGCTGCAAACACGTATCATGTGTTACTGTACTGAATACTGTAGGCAACTGTAACACAAGTCACTAGGTGATACGAATTTTTTAACTCCATTATAACCTTATAGGATCCCAGTCTATGCAGTCTGTCATTGACCAGAACATCAATATGAGGTGCACGACTATAGTTACTTTATTCCCACCTCCTCGCAGGATCTGCCTACTGAGATGTGAGTGAATGGGGCTGTGTGAAAGGACAAGCCTGGCGGACTGCATGCTGCCCCTCCTGGGGGTGGCAGAACCGTGCTGTGCAGTCACCTGGAAGCAGGCCACACAGGAAGTGTCAGCATTCAGGCGTGTTCTAAGGACTGTCTCCTGAAACTTCCTTCTCCTCTGGCCCTTGAAGGAGCACATGGACCTGGTCCTTTGGGCATAGCACTAGGCAATCCACCCTGAGCCAGGACCAGACCAGGAAAGCAGGACAAGAACCAAAGCTCACCTGACGTTGGCTTTATCCACTCCCATCCCAAAACTAATGGTTGCAACAATTACAGGGACCTTCTCCTCCATCCACTCGTTCTGCACCTGCGTTCTTTCAGAAGCCTTCAGCCCTGTAAAAGAGAGAAAGATACAGAAGGGAACTCACATTTCCCTTGGGTTTACCCGAGGTCTATTTTGGGTTTGACACTGTGCTAGGCACTTCACAAACCCTGAATCCTTCACCTCCCAGCTGTCTGATCTTACGTCAGGCACTTAACTTTACTGAGCCTCAGCTGACAGACACAAAGACCCTAATCCATGTGTGGCATGGAGCATACGGTTAAGGTCGGGGCCATGATTCAAACCCAAACCTGTTGGCCTCCAAAGCCTTTGTTCTTCCTACAACACCATTACCTGGGCTTGTAAAAACTCACTACCAGGTCAGGCGCAGTGTCTCATGCCTATAATCTCAGCACTTGGGAGGCCGAGGCAGGCACATCACCTGAGGTTGGGAGTTCGAGACTAGCCTGACCAACATGGAGGCTAGTCTCGAACTAAAAATAGAAAATTAGCTGGGCATGGTGGCGCATGCCTGTAATCCCAGCTACTTGGGAGGCTGAGGCAGGAGAATTGCTTGAACCCGGAAAGTGGAGGTTGCGGTGAGCCAAGATGATGCCATTGCAGTCCAGCCTGGGCAACAAGAATGAAACTCCATCTCAAAAAAAACAAAAAACAAAAAAACAAGAAAACCTCATCACCTGCTGCTGGGTAGGCACACAGTAAGAATTCAGGAGTCACAATTCTCATTATAGACTTCATTCATGTCTAGCCTCCTTTTAGGGGTTTTAAGTGAATCACTTTAGCTCTGCCTGAGTATCTGCGATAAGACGGTGGGTCACCTGATAATCAGGATCTGTAAAAGAAGCCTCTGAGGGTGAAGGGACCCACGTGGCCTGGGCACCCCTTACCTGCATGGTAAGCCTTGGCATTCACGCCCCTGCAGCTGAGCTCTATGGCCAGCTGTTCACAAGCCTCTCTAGTCCTGCAGTAGACAATGCCGCAGCCAGACAACTGAATGGGGAGATGCAGGAAGAAAATAAGCATGGCAAGAACAGAACAATCGGCCCAACGTAGTACACCCTGCTCTAAAAGAAGCTATGTGTTCCTTCCCTCATCAGCTTCACAGTCTCCTCTGAGGCAGGACACCCAGCAAGGCTCTGCCACTTTATATAAAGCAGGACCAGACAGGCTGCAATGGCTCATGCCTGCAATTCCAGTACTTTGGGAGGCCGAGGTGCGGGGATCACTTGAGGCTAGGAGTTAGAGACCAGCCTGAGCAACACAGAAAGATCCCATGTCTACAAAAAATTTTTTTTAAATTAGCTGGCCATGGTGGTACACTCCTGTAGCCCCAGCTACTTAGGAGGCAGAGGCGGGAAGACCGCTTGTGGCCAGGAGTTAGAGGCTGCAGTAAGCTATGATCATGCCACGCATTCAAGCCTGGGCAACAGATTACAGGTAATCCTTATTACCTATAAATGTTTTAATTTAAATATTTAAAAAGCAGGCCCAAAGCTGCTCAAAACTCAACCTATTTAACTTCTCTGACTCCTCCTCTCAAATTCTCGTGGGTCTGCAGAAGCCTCACACAGAGGGGCTGGCTGTTTGCCTTCCACAGAAGGATCCAGAACAAGGGAACCCCAGTAAGAAGGACAATGCCAGGAAACCAAAGGGACAACTCTCTTTGTGCACGAGTTTCAAGAAGCTTGGCTGAGGAAACTAGAAAAAGCAAAGGTCTTAGAAGACCCATCTCCATCTCCATATTGCACCCCACTGCTCTAGCAGCTGCTCAGCCCCGCCTCAGTGCCTCACCCCTTTATCGGCCTTCTGTCCAAGTGCCTTAAGGCAGAAGTCCTTCAGGTTCCCATAGGGATCAGAAATCAGTTCCTTGAATTGCACATCATAGAAGAGATTGGCCCGGAAGCAGGGAGTCTTGAAGATGGCAACTGGTTGCTTCAGATGCAGGGCAGCAAACACGTCCTCTTGGACCTGTGGGGTGGCTGTGGCAGTCAGAGCCACACATGGGGCACGTCCCAGGCGGGAGCGTAGGGCACCCAGACGCAAGTAGTCAGGACGAAAGTCATGCCCCCATTGGGAAACACAATGAGCTTCATCCACCACCATGTAAGACAGCAGGTGGCGGGACACCAGGGAGCTTAGGGTGGGCTGGAAGGAGGATGAAGCCGCCATTTCCGGGGTGATGTACAGAATCTTAGTCTGGGGCTTTTCTTGCTCTAGGTCAGCAAGCAGCTCCTTCCTTTCCTGCGCAGAGAGCTTCGAGTTCAGGGAACTTACTCGTACCTTTAGGGCTAGCAAGTGGTCCACTTGGTCCTAAGAGAAGAGAAAGGGGCTACAATGGGCCCTCAGGACTCAGTTAAACATCACTGCAAGTCCCTAGAGGATTTCCTAGTCATAAACTGTCCTCCCCCCATTCTCCAATATGCCTTCTCTTTGCATAGTAGTATAGGTTGAATATCCCTTATCCCAAATGCTTGGGACCAAAAGTGTACTAGATTTCAGATATTTCTGGATTTGGGAATATTTGCAGTTTGCATATACACAATGAGATATCTTGAGGATGAGATCCAAGTCTAAACGAAATTCATTTTTTCTCATATATACCTTATACATATAACCTAGATGTAATTTTATATAATATTTTTCATAATTTTGGGCATGGAAAAAGAGTTTTGACTGAGTTTTGACTGCAACCCATCACGAGGTCAGAAAGGTGTGGAATTTTCCACTTGAGGTATCATATCAGCAACAAAATTTTTTGGATTTTGGAGCATTTCAGATTTCAGATTTTGGCATTAGGGATGCTCAGCCTGTATGGAAGGTGAAGTGGTTTAGAGGACAGGCTCTGAAGTCAGACAGACCTAGATTTAATCCTGGCTAACTTAATCGCCACATGCCCACTCGGCTGTTTCTTACCCTCTGAACAATTTATACAATTCTATCTAATTGTTGTATAAATTAAAATTTACATCTCAGAGATGAAATTAATGTATGTAATGCACTAAGCACAAAGCCTAGGACCTGGTGAACATTCACCAAGCTATTACTGTTGTTCCCTCTCTACCTTTCTTCATGGTGGATGGCTTTTACCCACACAGCCACACTTCCTCAATTCTGATTCTATCAGCCCATCTGCAGGCCTTAAATAGTCAGAACACCTGTAGAGAGGATCTTAGCAAGGCTCTAGCCAGTTTCTCATCTTTTTTTCTGTTTCATACTGTGCCCTTACCAAAATAAGCAGGACACTGGATTTCCCCATAACAACCTAACTATCCAGCTGCAACTTCTATCCCAGCATCATGAGCGCACGTGTGTGTACACATGAGACTGAGTGTATATGTGTGTACAGATAGTTTCATACTCCTCTGGACAAAATAAAGAAGGGCGAGGGACCTCAGAGGAGTCATTTGTAACCTCCTAGAGTGATATGCACCAGTGTAGAACACTACACTGGGGAAACAGAGAAACCCAATACAGAGAATGAGATAGGCAAATCATAAAAAGAAAGAGGCAGGGCCGGGTAGGCAAATCATAACAAGAAAGAGGCAGGGCCGGGTACGGTGGCTTATGCCTGTAATTCCAGCACTTTGGGAGGCTGAGGCAGGCAGATGACTTGAAATCAGGAGTCTGAGACCAACCTGGCCAACATGGTAAAACCTCATCTCTACTAAAAATACAAAAATTAGCCAGGCATAGTGGCATATGCCTGTAATCCCAGCTACTTGGGGGGCTAAGGCACAAGAATTGCTTGAACCCAGGAGGCACAGGCTGCAGTGAGCTGAGATTGCACCACTGCACTTCAGCCTGGGCGACAGAGTGACGCTCAAAGAAAAAAAAGAAAAGAAAATAAGAGGCAAAAGAGCAACAGAGAAGTGAAATTTCCAGCCTCAAAACACCTTCCCCGAACCTTTTTGGGCTACCATCTTTATTGCACTAAGCCTCACCTGAATCAAGGCAATGAGAGGAGAGACTACAATGGTGATGCCCTTGGCCAACAGTGCAGGTAGCTGATAGCATAGGGATTTTCCTGCCCCTGTGGGCATGCATACAAAGACGTCCTTGTTACCTGCAAAAATACAAGACAACAATATCTCAGTGCTTCCTGCCTTTTCATTGAAGTTGTTGAAAATTAAATGAGAATAGAGGAAAAGCACCTAGCAGAGTGTCTGCCACATGGGAGGGTCTCATTGTAATGCTAATTCCCCTCCTGTCCTTTCTATGAAAAAAGGCAGGGATCCTGGGAAATCTGGATAAGTGCACAAACCATTTCTAGTAATGGTAATAAAAACAAGATTTAAGAAGTCTGAGTCTGCTGTGATATAAGTGATTGAACTAAACAGCCACGGAAGCAGAGTACTGCTAGATGAGTGGGCACACCTATGTAGACATCGAAGGACAGTCCTTAGAGGGCTTTTGTTTAAACATGTATCATTAATATTACATTGCTGCTCGCCTCTTGGCAACTTTCATTTGTCACCAAATCTCAGGTTTATGACATTATTACTCTTTCTTTCTCTATCTGGGACCCAGGCCACTCAATCTTCCACAAGGGAATTCTCTACAAGGCCAGTGACTAAGTTATTCCTGCCACCCTCACCGCTGCTGTTCGTTTGTGTGTACAAACGAACAATAATGGGAATCTAAACTGTTTTTCAAAGACCATGTGTAGATCTGGCTATGAAATATAGAACAGCCGGGTGGTTCTGCCATTACAACTACAAACTTTGGGCCAGGCGTGATGGCTCATGCCTGTAATCCCAGGACATCGGGAGGCCGAGGTGGGAGGACTCCCTGAGCCCAGAATTTGGAGACCAGTCTGGGCAACACGGCGAGACCTTGTCTCTAATTAAAACAAATAAACAAAACTACAAGCTTTGGGTGACAACTCTAATAGATTTCCAAATCCAGTTATGGACCAAAGGTGAGGCGGTACGAAGGGTCAGGAGGAGGGTGTTCTGCCGCAGTGTTACGGTATAGCCAGCATGAATTTAAAGGAAGGTAGCTTGGTAATGTTACCTTTTACTACAGCCATGGTCGCACTCTCCTGTAAAGGCGTCTTAAAAGAGTCAAACCCAAAGACCTTCTTCAACGTACTCCGGACTCGCCGCTCAGGGTCAAAAGGAAAGGAGGTATGGTGGGTGCTCATCTTAGCCAAGAAGAGTGGCCAAAGATTAAGGCAAAGGTGGCAAAAGGTTGCCACGAGAACCCTCCGTTTTGCTTTAAAAATACAGCTTTTTCTGAGTAAAAACTTCCTATATTACACTTAAATGTTATTTTTAAGTAATAAAGCTGAAGGTGAACTGACTCAAGCAATATATTCCTGGGTAATTAACATCTCCACTTTTACGCTCAATGAATATAAAAACATTGAACTCTTCCAGGCCACGGTATAGCACAGATCTAGAAATAAGATCAAGAGAAGAAACACAAATGTCTTCAGAACAGTTTGGAGAACGGGGAACTGTTTTTCTAGGATCCACCACCTGCTTCTTCTTCTCTAGGCGCAACCACAACGACCGCTCTTCCACCCCGGGGCCCCAGATCCGCAATTTTCTCTTGGCCGGCCGACGCCTTCCTCTCTTCACCCTAAGATATCAGAGCCGGCCGTGATCCGCCCAAGAATAAAAGGCCCTACTGGGCCGCTGCTGCCGGCTGGTTCCGGAACTATTCGAAGACCTCTATACACAACCCCAACTCTGAGAAGCCAAAGCGCTGGGAATTCAGCTTTTGCTAGAACCCACACAATCTTACATCCGTCGCGCAGTGATGATGTAGCGCGAGCATTACCATGAGGGCGGAGCCAGGCGTAGGAAACTGCCGTTTTGATTGGTTTTCAGTCTGGCGCGGGATCTCCTGGGATCCGAAAGAAATTGCCTTTCCGCCCGGAAGTCGGCGTCTTCGAGTCATAGCAGTGAGCCGCGCTGGGGCTGTGGGAATAAGATGGCGGGGAAGAGGAATGTTCTGTCATCTCTGGCAGTTTACGCGGAAGATTCAGAGCCCGAGTCTGATGGCGAGGCTGGAATCGAGGCGGTGGGCAGCGCGGCTGGTGAGGCCCAAGTGGGAAGCTGGAAAAGGGAATCGGGTGTCTGCCCGGAAGGCTGTACCCCTCGCTGGGCGGGAGGGAACAAGATGGTCGTTGTGCTCCAAGTACTGCACCCCGAATAATGGTCCGGGGTCCTGGGTGAGACAGAGCATTAGAGACTCTGTGCTAGGAATGAAGAATCTCCTTCCCATTGTTTCGAATAATCTGCTTAAACTTACTGGAAGTCTCCATACCGGTTATCGTAATGGGCAGAGGGATGGACAGAGAGGGAGCCGTTGCTGAGCCACTGCCTGTTCCCTCTGGGCTCGTTTGATGAGGGAGAGCGATGAGTAAAACATAGGTGGAGGTTGGTAAAGATTGTTAACTTTATAACTTTTAGTTAGGAATGTGCCCTAAACACATCTTGGAGCTTTTAAAAATAAAATAAACGTATCTGCTCCCCAAAGTGAAATAGTCTAATTCGGTAAAACTGGGGTAGGATGTTGGGCATTTGTGAACTTTTTAAGGATCCTGGGTGATTTTTGTAAATTTTGTGAGTTTTAAAAAACCTATCGGTGATGTTCTCCTCAGGTTGAGAAGCACAGTGTTTGTTTCACATTGGAAATAGATTTCTTTGGGAGAATAGAGAACAAGTTACCTAACGTATCTGGACCTTAGCTTCCTCATCTGGAAAGTGAAGGGGATTGGATTAGGTTAGGTACTTTCATGTTTTGTAGGTTTGTGTAGTCTCTTCCCGTCAGAAAGTTCTCCGGTCGTTTCCCATAAACATTATAGTGTTTATCTCGTGTTTATAGCATTAGAAACTGAATTTAGTACTTGGTTTTGTTCCCTGCCCTTTTAATGATTTTATTCACTAAATGATGATCTACTTAAGAGCCAAATCTGGGCCTTTGGTCACTTAACATGAAATTTAGGATCCCCTTGTATCTTCAGAGATAGTCCTGACCATTCAAATCTCTGGACATTTTTCTTACATTGTAACTCTTGATTTTTTTTTTCTTTCTTTATTTTTAACTTTTCAGAGGAGAAAGGCGGATTGGTATCTGATGCCTATGGGGAGGATGACTTTTCTCGTCTAGGTGGTGATGAAGATGGTTATGAAGAAGAAGAGGATGAGAACAGTAGACAGTCGGTAGGTAAATCTCTCAAATTCAGAGCTACTGAAAGCACAATTTCATTTGTCAGATTTTGGAACTGTGCCAACAGTGTTCCATTTCATGGCTAGCTTCATCCCCTGCTCCCCTCTTTTGTTTGGTATTAGTGGAAGAAACTGGATTGGATGTCAGTAGTTCTGTTTGAAAATTTATTTTCACATGGATCATTTTTTATTAATCTTTGAATTGAAATTTGGAGGAAAAGATAGTGGATTATTTTATTTAATGAGTCGGAGTCTTGCTCTGTCACCCGGAATGGAGTGTAGTGGCACGATCTTGGCTCACTGCAACCTCCGCTTCCCAGGTTCAAGTGATTCTCCTGCCTCAGCCTCCTGAGTAGCTGGGATTACAGGCACCTGCCACCATGCCCGGCTGATTTTTGTATTTTTGATAGACAGAGTTTCACCATGTTGGCCAGGCTGGTCTTGAACTCCTGACCTCAGGTGGTCCACCGGCCTCAGCCTTCGAAAGTGCTGGAGATGAGGTTTCACTGTGTTTCCCAGTCTGGTCTCAAACTTCTGGCCTCAAGTGATTCCCCTGCGTCACCCTCCCAAAGTGCTGGGATTACAGGCATGAGCCACCATGCCTGGCCTTCTTAACTTTTTTTTTTACATTTTACTGGGCACTTTTTTTTTTGTTGTTCTGTTATTACAATCAGGAGAATACCTGGCACTTTTTTATCATGGCGCCCTTAATTCTTGATCACAAATCTTAACTGAAGTTTAGTAGGTGCTGGCGAAGGAGAACCTGTGCAGTTATTAACAAGAAAGGCTTTAGATACATGATCACCTGAGCAACATGAGCCAGAATTTAAATTGAAGCTAGTGCATAACACAAGACATGCGGAGTTGAGTCTGGATGTCGAATCAGACTACTTAGCAACAGTTTTAATTGAAACGCTCACGATATATTATTTGTTTGAAATTTGTGTTACATGTTGGTATGTAAATGTTAGCATTAAATTCTTTCCACTACAAACAACTGCGCTTTGTACATTATGCATTTTGGGAGATATTTTCATGCCTTTAGCCCCATCCATTAATACTAGTAATTCAGAGTTGATTGAAATTATTCAGAAAAGTTTTGCAAGTTGTTTTCTCTTCTGACTTTTCTGAAGTACCCACATTCTGGCTTAATATCCGTAACTCTTTTATTTAGTACATTTGCATAATGTGTTTTTTAAGTGTTGTTTCATATTTGCTTTGCTTAGAATGAATTTTCATCATGTTAAAGCTTCATTTCATATTTTAGTAAAATCCTTTCATCAGATCTTACTGTAGACATTCTGAAATGTGATTGTATTTGTCTGAGCTCCATCTCTGTTTATTTGGCATGACTGATTTCTTTTTAAGAAGATTATGGAAATTGCATTTAAAGCCTTGGACTCACTTGCACCTTACAGGACAGTTAAGTCTCCAAATCATCAGTCTAGTTTATTCAAGACTCTCAAGTGGCATTTATATTAATATGTGGAGTGCTCTGTAATGTTTGGGCTGAAGTGTAGCTTTGTTGCAAATAACAGTTCCAAATTAAATCATTTTTTGCTGAGTATTTAGTTAAAGGCTTCTGTGAATTGGGAATGTTCTGGGCAGTGGAGGTGAGGTGGCTTTCGCCAGTGGAAGTGACATGGATTTAGCCAGCTAATAAGGTAGCTGATCCAGCATCTGCTCCTGATCTTTGACCTTCATAGCATCAACATTAGTGTTCAGTGGAATGGTGGGCTCACTTTGGAGAATGCCTTACCGTGTGTGATCCTTTGTGTCTGGCTGACCTCATTTGGATAAGGAACAGGACTGGGTAGAATGGGTCATTGGCAGTTCTGTGAGCACTTGGGTAGAGGCAGAGCCGACTCAACTGGGACTCTTGAAAGGTTGGGCATTGCCGTTTAGTCCTGCCTTTCCCAGGTCACTTGCTCTGGTCATTTGATGCCTACCTTCCTGTGCTGATGTTAAGTGCAAATGCTGGTTGAGGTGCTGTGATATAGCTGTGTGTGAGTCTTGGCGCTTGGTGTTGAACAGTGTTACGGTAGGTCTGAGTCTGATGTACATATGTATATGAAAAGCAAAGAAGGCTTGTAATCCTGGTTTGAAGTAACTGATATTTCAGTGGAAACACACTGCCTGTTTTATTGTGTTGCTCGATCTTACTCTTTCCTGAAGCACACTTTTATGTCTGTGATTTTTAACTGGGGCATTTTCATTGGTATGGACTGTCTCACCATTAGAGTAACCTGACTTTGAGCTGCTGATGCTTTTTTGTCCCCGTCCCCAGAATATCTTTTTCCCCTTATCTTTCTCTGTTTCTGAGTTATATGGTAGGGGAGGGATTCTCGGTGGGATGACCCCAGCTGGGTACATGGGCTGTTTGCTCCAGCCCCTAGTTATGCATGTGAGACTCCTCAGGCCTGCTCCTTTAAGCTTAATCCTCTAAATTCTTTGTCTTGTAGGAAGATGACGATTCAGAGACTGAAAAACCTGAGGCTGATGACCCAAAGGTATTTGGTGTTGGCTGTGGTGGGTGGCTGGATGCAAACAAGGTGTTTGAACATTATGGCTCAGTTCGTATGTCTGGTCAAGATCTGTCCCACTGACAAACTGTGCGACTGCATGGACATTTTCTGAGATAAAATAAACTTTATAAAGAAAGAACCTGAAGACCACTCAGGAATGAACAAATCCTGAGACAGATTGGATTTCCAGCCTTTCAGATTGTGCCGTATCTCCCGACTAGAAAGGCAAGAGGCCTGGCTAAGTCCAACATCCCGCTTGCATTCTGCATCCCAGATGGGGCTTTATGGTGTCACCACCATACAGGTTTATTAGTCTGTTTCTAGACTCAGGAAGGTGTAAGGGCTGCCTCGTGTGCTTTGGATTCTCTTTAGTTATCTAGAAGTGAACAAGAGGCTATAAGAAGGTCAGACCAAAATGAGGCCTCTCCCAGCTCTTGGGGTTGGTTGGTCTAATTCTCATTTTCCCGTGGGTGTGCTCATCTACTTTTAGGCAAGCTGTGTAGACCGATCTTTTTTGGAACAGCATAACCATTCTCATAGTTCCATCCTAGTAGCAGCTGAGGGTAATTTGCAGCAATTCCTATCACACTCCTTAATAATCTGTTATGAAGGTTAAGACACCCTTGTGTTGGTTAAGCTGCTATGCTGTGCATCCGGCATTAGAAATTACTTGTTGAAGAGTCATTCTTTATAAGACAAACTCCCACCCTCCAAAGAAGAAGACTTAATTCTATCACTCTAGACCTCAGAATAAGAACCACGTTTTGCAGTTAAAAACTACTTTGAGAAAAAAAAAAAA
>CAUYLG010054397.1:0-87035 GCA_963573385.1 Cacajao melanocephalus
TCATTAAAAAGTCTGGAGACAGCAGATGCTGGAGAGGATGTGGAGAAATAGGAATGCTTTTACACTGTTGGTGGGAGTGTAAATTAGTTCAACCATTGTGGAAGACAGTGTGGTGATTCCTCAAGGATCTAGAAATAGAAATTCCATTTGACCCAGCAATCCCATTACTGGGCATATACCCAAAGGATTATAAATTGTTCTATTATAAAGACACATGCACATGTATGTTCAGTGTGGCACTGTTTACAATAGCAAAGACCTGGAACCAACCCAAATGCCCATCAATGATAGACTGGACAAGGAAAACGTGACACATATACACTATGGAATACTATGCAACCATAAAAAATGATAAGTTCGTGTCCTTTGTAGGGAAATGGATGAATCTGGAAACCATCATTCTCAGCAAACTGGCACAAGAACAGAAAACCAAACACCACATGTTCTCACTCATAGGGGGTTGTTCAACAATGAGAACACACGGGAGGGGAACATCACACACTGGGATATGTTGGGGGTTGGGAGGCTAGGGGAGGGACAGCAGGGGGCGGGGAGGTTGGGGAGGGATAACACTGGGAGAAATGCCTGATGTAGGTGATGGGGGAATGGAGACAGAAAACCACCATGGCATATGTGTACCTATGCAACAATCCCGCAAGATCTGCATATGTACCCCAGAACTTAAAGTACAATAATTAAAAAAAAGAAACTCAATGAGCTATGATAAACATTAGATGAGAGGAGGGGCTTTAGTGGCTAAGTAGAGGCACCAGGCACTGGCCTCCTCCGCAAACAAGAAATAAAATAGCAAGTAAGTAATTACTCTCTCAATAGATCATCTGAGAGAGAACCTTGGAATTCAACAGAGAAGTGACAGGATGCACCTAAGTCGAGGAAGTAGAGGGAAGGGAGGCAGCCTGCTCCATTAGGATCAGCTAGGAGCCCAGAGAGTTACCTAGGGCGAGGAAAGGGTAAGAGGCATCCTCACTACTGCCAACTCCTGGAATCCTAGTCAAGGAAGAGCCCCACCACCCACCCTCATGGCCCTGACACTAACACAGAGAACTAGCTACCTGCAGATGGGGTATGGCATTCGTCCAGAAAGGGAGCTCATGCTGGCTTCCGCATACCATCCAAGACCTAAGCAAAAAAAAAGTATGGTGCTATTTTGAGAGCCCATCTCTCACCAGACTACATCCTGCCCTGGGGCCCAAGAGGCTTGCACCTCCCCATCCCTGGAGTTTCAGCGACACCCCATGCCTGCAGCAGCTGCTGTTGCTGGCTGCTGCAATGGGGGCTAACGCAAAAGCCACTGATAGCAATCTCAGCACCCCTGGCAGTGGGACTGTCACATATTTGCAAGCGCCCTGAGGACAGAGTCCCCCATGGACAGCCACTGCTGCCAAGTGCCTAAGCAAGTTCCACTGGCAGTGACCCCATCTCACCTTGGTTAAATTTGCTTTTGTTGCTTGTGTTTTTGAGGTTTAGCCATAAAATCTTTGCCTAGACCAACGTCCTAATGTAGGTCTGCTGTTTTCTACCAGTAGTTTTATCATTTGAGATCTCAAATTTAAGTCTTTAATCCACTTTAATTGATTTTTGTATATGATGAAAAATAGGGGTCCAGTTTTTTCTGTATATGGCTGTCCAATTTCCCCAGCACAATTTACTGAGTAGACTGTCCTTTCCCCTGTGCTTGTTCTTGGTGCTTTTGTCAAAAATCAGTTGGCTATAAATATGTGGGTTTATTTCTGGGATCTCTATTCTGTTCCATTGGACTATGTGTCTGTTTTTATACCAATACCTTGCTGTTTGGGTGACTATAACCTTCTAATATATTTTAAAGTCAGGTTGTTTAATGCCTCCAGCTTTGTTCTACTCACTCGAGATTGCTTTGGTTATTCAGACTCTTTATTGATTCCATATGAATTTTAGGATTTTTTTTTCTATTTCTGTGAAAAATGACATTGTTATTTTGATATGAATTGCACTGAATCTGTAGGTTGCTTTGGGTAGTGTGGTCATTTTAACAACATCACTTCTGATCCATGAGCATGGAATGTCTTTCCATTTATTTGTGTCCTCTTCAATTTCTTTCATCAGTGTTTTGTAGTTTTCCTAATGCTGAGATCTTTTACCTTGTTGATTAAATTTACTTCTATTTTCTTTTTTAAAATCTCCTTCTTGAATTATAGATATTTTCTTTAATGTAGTTTTTGTAAATGGGATTGACTTCTTGATTTTTTTTGTTCAGCTAGTTTTTTATTGGTGTATAGACATGCTACTGATTTTTGTATGTTGCTTCTGTACTCCAAATTTACAGAATTTATTTAACAGATCTAAGAGTTTTTTGGTAGAGTCATTAGCTTTTCTAGGTGTAAGAGTACACCAATGGCCAAGAGTACATCAATGGCAAAGAAGAACACTCTGACCTCCTCCTTTCCAATTTAAATGCCTTTTGTTTCTTTCCCTTACTTGATTGCTCTAGGTAGGCTGTCCGGCCATATGTTGAACAAGACTGATGAAAGTGAGCCTCTTCGTCTTGTTTCAGTTCTTAGATGAAAGGCTTTCAGGTTTTCCTCAGGCAGTATGATTTTGCCATGGGTTTGTCTTAAATGTCTTTTATTACATTGAGATATATTCTTCCTATGCCTGGTTAAGAGTTTTATCATGAAAGGATGTTGAAATTTATGAAATGCTTTTCCTGTGTCTATCGAGATGATCATATGGTTTTATCCTGCATTCTGTTGATATGATGTATCATGTTTATTGATTTGCATATGTTGAGCCATTTTTGCATCTCTGGAAAAAATCCCACTTGGTTATAGTGGATTATATTTTTGATATGCTGTTGGATGATTTGCTAGTATTTTGTTGAGGGAATTTTTGCATCTATGCTCATCAGGGATATTGGTCCATAGTTTTCCTAATGCTGAGGTCTTTCACATTGTTGATTAAATGTTTTTCTAGATAGCTTCTTTATTGTAGTTTTTGTAAATGGGATTGACTCATTGATTTTTTTCAGCTAGTTTTTTATTGGTGTATAGAAATGCTACTAATTTTTGTATGTTGTATGTTGTTGCATCCTTGTCTGATTTGGTATCAGGGTAATGACGATCTTATAGAATGAGTTAGGGAGAATACCTTTTCAGTTTTTTGAAATACTTCCAGGAGAATTGGTGTTAGGTCTTGTTCGTAAGTTTAGTAGAATTAGGCAGTAAAGCCATCCAATCCTGGGCTTTTCTTTGTTGGGAGACATTTTATCGTTGATTCAATCTCATACTCATTATTGGTCTGTTCAACTTTTTTTATTTTGTCCTGATTCAATTTTGGTAGGTTGTATGTGTCCAAAAATGTATCTATTTTTCTGTAGGCTTTCCAGTTTATTAGTGTATAGTTGTTCAAAATAGTCTGATGATCTTTTGTATTTCTTTGGTATCAGCTGTAATGTTTCCTTTTTAATTTCTAATTTCATTTATGTGGATTTTCTTTTTTCTCTTAGTCTGTTTAGCTAGTTGATTGTGGTTTTATTTTTTCAAAAAAACAATGTTTCATTGATCCTTTAAATTATTATTTTAGTGTTTATTTTCTTTAGTTCTGCTCTGGTCTTTATTATTTTTCTTTCTACTAATTTTGAATTTGGCTTGTTCTCACTTTCCTAGTTTGTTGAGGTGCATTGTTTGATGGTTTATTTGAAATCTATTTTTTAAATACAGGTGTTTATTGCTATAAACTTCACTCTTAGCTTTGCTTTGGTTATATCCCTTAGGTTCTGTTACATTGTTTTTTCACGTTTCAAGAAATATTTTGATTTTCTCCCTTTCTTTCTTTCTTGATCCAGTGGTCATTCCAGAGCAGGTTGTTTAATATCTGTGTATTTGTATGGTTTCCACAGTTCCTCTTATTTTTTTTTCTAGTTTTATTCCATTGTGATCCAAGAAGACACTTAATATTATTTCAATTTTTAAAAATCTGTTGAGACTTGTGTCCTAACATATGATTTATCATGGAAAATGTTTCATGTGTTGGTGAGAAGAATGTGTATTCTGCAGCTATTGGATGAAATGTTCTGTAAATAGCTGTTAGGTCTATTAGGTCTAGGTGCACGTTAAATCCAATATTTCTTTGTTAATTTTCTGTCTAGATTATCTGTCTCATGCTGAGAGTGGGGTATTGAAGTCCGCAACTATTATTATATTGGAGTATATCTCTCCCTTTAGATCTACTAATATTTGCTGTACATATCTGGGTGCTCTGGTGTTGAGTGCATATATATTTAGAATTATTATATACTCTTGCTGAATTGATCCCTTTATCCTGCGTAATGACATTCTTCATCTCTTCTTACTATTTTTGACTTAACATCTATTTTATCTGGTATAAGCATAGCTAATCCTGTTTGCTTTTGGTTTCCATTTGCATGGCATATTTGTTTTCATCCATTTACTTTCAGTCTATATGTATCTTTACAGGTGAGGTGAGTTCTTGTAGGCAGCATGTAGTTGGGTCATGTTATTATTTTTTAATCGATTTGGTCAGTCTATATCTTCTAAATGAAAAGTTCAATCTGTTTACTTGCAAGGTTGTTATTGGTATGTGAGAGCTTATTCCTGTCATCATTTTGTTAATTTTTTTCAGTTATTTTCTATATCCTATGTCCCCTTCCTTCTCTCTTATTATTTTTCATTGCAGTTTGGTGCCTCTATTCAGCCATCTTGAAGCATCCTCCACTGTACCTTATTTTATCTTAGTAATTTGGTATTCTTTTTCTTAATAATCAGCTCCTCAAAATCTGCACCACTCATGCTCTGAAATAGCAAGAATATGCTAGACTTGCAAATTACCGAGACAGTCATAGCTTGGATGTGATGGTTTCCATCTACTTTTCATAACTATCTCACTTCAGATTGTAAAGGTTTATTTATGTAACCTGAATCCCCATGTTCTCTAGAATCCTATGATCATTCTTTCAATTAAGAACAATGAACTGAGTTCCCCTTTCATATAAATGTAGGGAATCCAGCAGGCTTCCCCCCTTTCTCAAGTTTCTTAGGAGTGGGATAGAGGGGAAGAAGGGTGACTTTTTCCAGTCCACTCTCAGGCTGAATTCTTCCTCTTGGCTCCCACACAGATCTTGGTCAGGCCATCTCACCTTTTGTGGCTGCTGTCCCCTCTTCTCACCACTTCTCACGCATGAACTCCATTCCCCAAATTACCATTTACGCAAGACTGTTGCTTAAGGTAACAGATTTCTACCGAAAGGCTGAAGGGACTAAGGCATTTATGGAGCAACAGGAAAAAATTCAAAATTAAATATTTGATGATTTTTCTTTAAGATGATTCACTCCATGGGAAAATCTGCCTCTGCAGTTTTAGGGCCTGTTCTTCCAATGGAAACATCGCTCTTCTCTCACATTTTCTAAGTCCCTCAGAGACCCCAAACATCCTCCCTTTAGAGAAGCTAGGAGAAAATTCTCCAATTCTTTTTACATTATTACATAGACCAATTTATCTCTTTTCATTTTAATATTTTTTTCCCCATTCATGCCCAGGGAATGTTGCCTTACATGACCAGAATGAGCCATTAAATCATGAATTTCATCATGACCCTTTAAGGTGGAAGGAGTATTGATTCTTCCTCTCCCCAATTTTAAATATAAAAAGTTTCTTTCCATTCTATTCAAACTTGAATTATTAACAGGACTCTAGTATTTGAGACCATACAGCATCACTCATACCTTTTTTAGTTTGGGTTCATAACTCTTAGCAAACTGGCATTCTGGCTAACTTAGAAAAGTCATCTTAGACAGGACAGTGTCTTTTCACTTTGTTTCATCTTCCCAAGCATCTTCTCCCACTCCCACCCCATCCATTTTTTCCTCTGATGGTGAATTTAGAATGCCTCAGTTCAAAGCTTAGGCAAGCTGCAGGCGACTTTAAATCCATCTGGGCTTCGAGTGTGTTGAAAAACAAGCAACATTTTTGTTTCACAGAAACTCATTTTTTGTTTTCTTACATTTACTGAGAAGACTGTAACTTCTCATCAGCATTATCAGTTGACCATTTGTGACTTGTCTTTGGGAGCTTTGAGAAGCCAACTGGTATTGAAGTATAATTTTCACAAGGTTAAAGACGTGACTCATATGAAAACCAAGTCAGTATACGCTAAAGTACTTATTTCATTAATGAGAGACCCAGTAGGATAGTAAAACTGGTTCAAAGGAATGTGAGAGAAACAGATGTGTTTGTAGTCACTGAAAGAAATAACACTAGAATCAATTATAAAATTACACGTAAAATTGGTTAATGTCATACAGGACAATAAAACTTAGACCTTTGGGTTGTAATCCTTTTTACCAGGCAGAAATCATTTCTATCTCTGTGGGCAAAATCCCTTTGTATTGCTATAAGAATCATTTGCAATGCTCTAAGTTTATTACAAACTACTATTAACAAATCAACCAAAAAGATCAAAGGTAGATGTCATATTATTACTCACATAATGGGTGGATTTGATCACTTGGTGGGTATCAACTTAGTGACCACAAGCAAGAAGGATTTAGCAAGGGCATTTTATTACTTGTAGCAAGTAAGAAGAACACAGGAGATAATTCCCAAAGCAGTGTCTCTCTGAGCTGGGAACTGAGTCAGGTTTTATAAGCATAGGGTAATGAGACATAATCTGATTGGATCTTGCAATGAGGTGATGCCAGGAGGCATGATGTGACTGGATCCTGCCATGAGGTGACACCATAACTCTATCTGATTGGATCCTGGATCCTGCCATGTGGTGCCCACTTCTAAATTCAGTTCCTGCTCTTCTGCCTGACCACTTAGGGTCCCCCTGTGATTTCAGGATTGGTTCATCTGGGCATGCTCAGGTCACGTGATCTGAGGGTCCAGCTTACAACTTTGTTATATAAAAGTTGAATCAGATTGATCTGGTACAGCTACAAACAGTATCCCTAGAGAATCAGGCAATCCTTAAGTGTGTCTACTAGACATTGCTCCAGTATGACACAGAAAAGGTATGCAGACATCCTTTATTTCCAAGTTTTCAATTTTTTTATCTTAATATTAGAAGAACAACTGTGCTTTTCTCTCCACTTCTCTAGGTATACAAAATGTTTTGCTCAATAACGATTTCTATAATAAAGTCTATTACCTTAGAGAACAACATACTTAATGCACTTCTGAATTTTGGGGTTAGGTGCATTTATTTTATTCCCTATAATAAGATATTTATATACATACAGAAAACTGAATAACACTGACCATGATTTCTGCAGCATGACATGCAGCATGACTGGACACTGGGCTAAAGGTATCATCACTATGCTTTAATCAAGGATACATAGACTCAGTAACTTATTTCCTCTCCAAGAACTTTGACATGTTCAACTAAAGTTATAAAGAATAGTCAACACTTAGTTCTTTCAGGTGATAGGCATTACTTTATATGTGTGAAAGGGAGGAAAGTGTAAAACATATCAGTCTGCTGAATGCCTATCTTCTGACAGTCTGTTGAGCACTATACAGCAAATCCACAGTCCCAAATTAGCAAATGACTTCTATACTTGCGCATGTGAGCTGTGCCCACTTCAGTGACTGCCCGAATGCTTCCCAGCAGACCTCCCATGGATACTGCTCTGTGATACGGATGGGATGTTTCCACCAGTTCCTACTTATTGGCACCAAAGGAAGGAGATTATTTTGAGATAAGGAAACACAGGCAAGCGTTAGCTGTGCGTTGCAAACATTTATGTAACAAATAAGTGTTCATCGGCAGCCTCCTAGCCTCAATAACAAGAGGAATTAGCCTCTGTGCCAGTGTTCCAAATTCCAGCTCTAATCCTACAGAATTCCCACTGCTCTCCTTTGGCTAAGCTATTGTGGAAATTTTGCAGCTGTTGAGGAAGCCAGTCATAGTCAGAAAAAAGATGGCACTGAGCTACTGCATATCCAATACATGATATCGACAATCACTAAGAATAGGTAGAATAGGAAAAATCTGAACTCAGTGTGATCATCTCTAACCTTGAATATTGCTTAGGTTGTAATAAACCTCACAATCCAATTGGATTGTGAATTGGACCAGTAATCAATATTTATAAGTTTAAATTTATTCTTTTATTTCCCTTGCCTATTCTTGTTGAGGAACAATATGGGGAAAAGGCCAAAGAGTAAGTGGGGGATGGGAGGAGCAGTAAATACTACTGCGTTTCATAAAATTGCATAATGTGTCTATTTGCATGATGTGAAATACGCTGGCATCATGAAGGAAACACTACTTTTTTGTGTTTTTAAAATTGTGGTAAAATATACATAACATAAAATTTACCATTTTAACCATTAGGTGTACAGTTCAGTGGATGACATCATTTACAATAATGTGCAACCATTATCCCCAACCATCTACAGAACCCTTTCATTATCCTAAACAAAAACTCTGTACCCATTAAACAATAACTATTTCCCCTTCCCTCAGTCCTTGACCATTATTTTACTTTCTGTCACTGTGAATTTGTCTATTACAGGTACCTCCTAAAATCATACAATATTTGCCTTGTCTGGCTCATTTCACTTAGCATAATGTTTTCAAAGTTCAACACTGCTTTTTTTTTTTTTAACAAAATTACTTTCAATACTTTTTTAGTCTTGTGGAAAGAACAACTTAATAGTATCTTGTGATATGATTTAATATACCTCAAACTCAAAATCCCCAGTTTTGCCTTATAAAACAGCTGGCAGTGGACTTCAATTACTTTTTTTTTTTTAAAGTCAGCTATTGGCTCTATAAAATATGAATGGGGGAAAAAAAGCAGTAAGAATCTTCAGCAAGTGATTCATCTCAGCTGAGTATGACTTGCAATTCAATAATGAAATGAAATCTGCCCCTTGTACCTAGACTGAAAAAGACCACCAACAACATGTTCTGTTCATTGCTCCTTCCTGCAAGCCATGGAGAGACGGGACCATGACTGATGCCACTTGTTAGAGGATAATGAAATGCAACTGGTGTCCAGCAGACCTAGCAGAAATACTCCTAGGCACAAGAAAAATATGCCCAGATGGTATTCTCCATTTTTCAAACTAAAACAGCTAACTGCCTCTCTGCTTTGTGCCCAGAATGCTGCCTTTTTTAGAGAGAGCTTCAAGCACTGACTTCCGTGTTCAATGAACCAATGTACATACTAACCAGCCAATCAGAGCTGCTTTCATCCCAGCTCCCTCCTCATCGCACAGTGTCTTAGACACTGAATGAGTGTGAGGGGAATGAATGAAACAGAACAATATAATGGGAAAATAAGATCACATATGATTACATAGTGACCCCCAATCTGGTTTCTCTTAGCTGTACTCCAACTACATTCAGTAGCTCCCAGGTGTACAGCAAAACTGTAACAAAATAGTAAATTCTTCTTTAGGATAAGAGTTTCCTAAGTCTCTCTAGTTGTATCCAAACTCATGTCATCAAATGAAAGCCTCAAATTGTGTGATTCTTAAAACACAAATACACATGCAAGACCAAAATGAGACACAGTGAAGAGCATAAATTAGCAGCAGCTGCAGCCCAATTAAGGAAAGATTTCCACGAGGGAAAGCTTACTTGTAATTTACCTAAACAAAGCCTTTCTTTTTGTTGAGATTTGCTTATTATTTTCTCTTATTAAAATGACTACAAAGAGTAACCAAGAGCATCGTTATCACATCAAGAAAAAAGTTCTTCCAGTCTAAATAATTTTTTGAAAGGATATTTTTAGTTGCATATTTGGGTTTGTAAAATTTTTAAAAATTGACAATTAAAAAAATCAGAGATACACATGCACAGTTAAACGTGTCAAAGCTTATGACAAAACACAGTAATTTTCAAACTCAATTTAGTCATTTCACAATGTGCACAATATCTCAAAGCAACATTGTACATCATAAATATAATATATTTGTGAATTTAAAAATAAATTTTAAAAAACCCAGTAATTTCTAGCTCCATTCCTCATCACCTTCTCAGAGGCCACAACTTTCAAATCTTTTGGCTATTTCTTCTGGTATCTCTATATTTCTAGATAATATAGAAATAATCTCTATATTTCTAGGTGCTTCTATTGTGATTTCATAATTTATGCATTTTTAGTGTATCTGTTGACTTTCTATGATAAAGATTTACCGCTACTAATTTCCCTTCCCTCCACAATTCCAAGTAGCCATGGGAGGGGGTGGGTGAGGATGAAGACAGTATGTGGTCTTGCTCTACCACATATGGTGAAGTGCACATACATACACAATATAAATATGTTATTGTGTATAATATAAAATAATATATATTATATAAAATGTATATTTAATAGCATTTAATAGAATAATATTTTGTTCTATAAATATATAATATGGATAAAGTATTATTTATTTTACTCTTGGTGTATATATACATATTTGGTTGAATGGGATAATCCTGCTGTCTATTTTATAGGATTGCTGTGAAGGCAAATGAGTGAATACATGTAAAGTGCTTAGAACCATGCATGGCACAAAGCAAGCACTACGTGGGAGCTCGCTATCACTTTATTATATACATTTTTATATAAATATACATAATTATATTTAAATTATTTTATTTTAATAGCAAGCTCCTACATAGTGCTTGCTTTGTACCAGGCATGGTTCTAAACACTTTACATCTATTCACTCATTTGACCCTCAGAGCAATCCTATAAAATAGGTACCAGGATTATTCCCATTTTACAGATGAGAAAACTAAGGCACGGAGAGGTTAAGTAACTAGGAGATGTTGTAGGTCACTCAGCATCTGAACTGGATCTAAGATAATAGATGCGACAGCTCTTTGAAAAGTCAGAAGCAACAGACACAGGCCAAGGGAGATAATGACAACATGGATGGTGACAATGGTGATGATGCTTGGTCAGTAGAGACACACATATGCAAGTAAGAACCACAGAAAGAAGGGTGGACAAGAGCCAATCTGGGTTCTGTGGAGGCAAGATGCTTATGCAATATGGGGTCCCAGTTTTAAAAAAAGTTCAAAATTACATACCAAAATGAATATTTATTTAGAGGGAGAAAAGAAATCACAAGTTAAAAATCTAAAATTGTGACAAATGCGATAAACACTGCAACATAATATATCAACAGCCTGACATACCTCTCAAATTCTCTCTTTCCCATCTTATTGGCTGCATTTTCTTTAATCACCTCTTCATAGATCAGCAATTGTATAGTATCATCTGCTAAACAGAGCCTAGAAAACAAATTATTTCCTCCAGCGCAATAGATTAAAATGTGTTTTTAATACTAACAGTCTAGCACTTAATTTCAGTTTTAAAATTTGTCATTAGAAATAAGGTGTGAATATTAGGATGGCTTTTGAGTTTGGGAAAACCCTGAATACACAGATCTTTTGTAGTGAGCTGATGATTTCAGGGCATTTCCAGGTTGACTGTTTTATGCCCACACTTCCGTACTCTTTGAATCAATGGCATTCATAAACCAGAGTCTGGGAAGGAACCCAGAGTGTATAGCCCTTCAGCTTTCCAGCTCTGAGTGCACAGATCCCCAGGCTGCAAGCCTCTGACCTAATCTCCTCTGGCCTTCACTTCACAGCTCTGAAGGTTGCAACTGTATTTCTGGTGACAGAGCCTGCTGGTCTCCAGGAAGTGGCACCCTGCCCCCAAGAGCAGTTCAGGTTTCATCCCCCAGGTTGAAGACTGAAGGGCAGCGACATGATGGCCCTCTGATCCAGGCCAATGTTGGCAGCACTGACAGTGGCACTGGAGGGGCAGGAGGCCCAGGCAGGCCCCAGAGTTGAAGCTGTGACTTATTCCAGGAAGGAGGCCAGGGCTTGATGGGCAAAGACTGAGTCGAATGTGTTAATGAGAAGACTTGCCAGACTGTGCATGAGTTGAAAGGCAACTAGGAATTTCATCATTCAAGTCAAACACCCCAGACAGTTCAGCAGAAATCTTCCATTGAACAACTTTCATTACAAGCCATGGAAAGAGCAAAGTGGGGTTGAGAGAGAGCACTAGATTAGCAGTCAAGAGATCTGGGTTTCACTGCCTGTATTAGGCTGCAGCCAACAAGCCATT
The DNA here is from genome assembly GCA_963573385.1 of Cacajao melanocephalus. Taxonomy (NCBI): domain Eukaryota; kingdom Metazoa; phylum Chordata; class Mammalia; order Primates; family Pitheciidae; genus Cacajao; species Cacajao melanocephalus. The sequence continues at coordinate 12,105 of CAUYLG010054397.1, forward strand.
TAATTCCCAGCCTATAATTCCTCTCAGTAAATGGAAATACTGAAATGGATCATCAGCTCAGTCCTTTTCAGGACCCTGGACTAGCCAGACAAGAATGTGAATGGGAATCCCCACCCCTCATGTCCTAGTTACCCAAACAGGCAATTAGCTGAGAGGGAGCACAGTCCTTGCCACTTTTCCTAGGTTCACTGTAGAGCTGTCAAGGTCAGGCACTAGCCTGGAAATCTAAAAAAGAATCCATGAGAGGGCACCATAAACCATTCTTTAAGAATAGAATATTTTCTATTGCCATCCTGCAGTTTCAGAAGTTCTACAGATTAATGAAAACCTTGGAGCCTGAAAAGTCAAAAAGAAAAGACAAGGTGTGGAAGAATTTACAAGCACCCTCTTCCAGTTTGAGGCTTGTGGAGTGTATTTTCAAGGATGAAGGCAGAAATAAAAGAGCTTCTAAATGTTTCCAAATGTTCTTCTCCTTCTCTCCTTTTTCTTTTTTTTAAAAATATCAATGTATAATATAAAAATGCTTGTCACTTCCTAAGTTGTGTTTATTTAAGCATCTTAAAATAACTTATAGGCTTTTCCAGCTAGAATATTAGTAAATAAGCTCTTAGGCTACTGCTTCTCCAATTAGTAGAAAAAATGTTTTAATGATGCATAGTGGTATGGCATAAAAAGTTAGAATATACACCCCTGATGCAGTAAAGAAACTTCTCCTAAAATTTAGTCACTGGTGTACAAATCTGTTCAGGGAACACTTTGACTTTCAAGAACAGCATCATGAGTGCACTAGTGTCGGTTGCTTTCTTTTTCTTTTTATTTTTTTTATTTACAGTTTTTATTGAGATACTCTGCAATGAGTTGGCTAGACCTTGCCATATGGGATTGCAAATGAAGAGATGTACAATATATGACCAATTTATTGATAAATATACTTATGAACTATGTATAAATATGATGAATAATTATGAAACATTTTACATAGTAAAGAATGGGGTATGCTTGTGGAAGTTGATAAACCTAAGAAAACATCATAGAAGAAATGTAATTTCTGGAGCTGCTGTTGAAAATGAGACCATTGTGAGTATTGGCTGTAACAGTCAGATCGGCCAGAAGGTCAGATTGGACAAATATATAGCATCAAATCAAACAAAGATTGATATTTGTAGCTAATCTCAGTAACTGTAAAAGGAGTATCAATTATTTTGGGAAAAATTAACAAAGATTTTTTTTGTAACCAAGTTACCTAATTAAATTTTCATCTAAATGAAATCAACCTTTTCAGTTGCTTTGAAAAGTGAGTGTACAGTACTTTTTTTTTCTGACCAATAATTTTTTTATTTTAAAAATCATTACTGTTATCTCTGATAATAAAGAAACAGATGGCCATAATAAAGATTACAAAGTATATGCCATAAAACCATGAAAGTTCTGATAATCCCAGAGATAAACACTGTTTGGTTTATATTCATCCATACATTTTTTCAAAGCATGCTATTATAGATCTTCACAGTATACGTAAATTGAAATAAGAACATACATAATGCTATTTTCACATTGTCTTTTGTTAACTTGAATCTTAGTAATGGACATCTATTTATGTCAATGCATGTGCAGTTGCTTCCCTGTTTTACATTACCATAGTATCCTATTATATGGCACTATCATGATTGTTTAATCTGCTACTGATATGCATTTGGGTTGTTTCCAATGTTTCTGAATGGCAGCAGTAATGAGTAAAATACTTGTTTCATAATCTTTGTGCATATCTGCAAGAGTTTCTGCAAGATAAATTCCTAAAAGGGGAATTGCTGGGTCAGGGACTATGCCTATTTTAATTCTGACACATACTTCCTGCCTTCTAAAAGGATCAAGCCAATTTATACCCCCACCACTATTACATAAATTAGCCTCCCTTTTCCTCTTACCTTTTTACTAACACTTATACCCACTAACTTTTAAAGCTTTATGCATCTGATTAACAAAGAAAGATAACTTATTTAAATTTCTTACATCTGGATTTATTGTTACATAAGATATAAAGATATTATGGAAGGGATCACTAATGATAAAGTTACAAATAAGTAAATAAAGTAGTAATAAAAAATTTAGTTTAGTAGTCTTTAAAGCTTTCTCTAAGTATCATAAGCTTTCTTTAAGTTTAGACATCTAAATAATAGACCATCAAATAACAGTACAGATTACCAAGAGAGCAGTTTTATATTGGAAGCAGCATGCTCCTTCTTCAGTTTTCTAGGCTTAGGAAGTTGGATGTGTGTGTTCTGGTTCCTGCAACCTTCCTGACTTTTTACCCTCTCCCCCAGTCTCCCCAGCTCCCAAAGTGAAGTCCATATGTGAGTAGGCAGGTTTGAAAATGATTTACGTATATAAACAGGTTGCTGTTACTTTCTTCTAAAGATTAAATTTTCTAGTTTCAATTCATAGGGCTTTCGGAAATGCATGGCTTCATTTCTAGTGATTTCAAATTAGGAAAACTGGAGGGGTGAGGAGGAAAGAAAGAAGGAAAAAGCTGAAAACATTATTTTGGAGATTAGTAGCCAGAAAAAAAATTTTAGAATTGAGTTCAAATTATAGAAAATAACAAAAATTGAAAAACATTGGATAACACTATAATCTAATAACTGGTGTATTATAGTTTACTCTGAAACTTAATTTTTATCTCTCCAATTCCCTAATTTCATTAAAGACAACATCATAATAGGACCAATTTATTTGTAAGATAAGTTTTAGTCTTATTATACTTGGCTTGATTATTTGCATAAAATGCAGCAAGAACAATAATTTGCCATACAGTCTCTGTATATATCTCTCTCTCTCTTTTTTTTAAAGTTAGCTTTGCTGGAACATTTTCTATAAGGAATCTAATATTAGACATTTTTTAAAATCCTCAAGCCCAGTCAAGAATATATCTGTGTCTGCAGATATCTGTATAAATTGGGTGAATTCTTCTCTTTTTGAGATTCCAAGAAAACTTGGGGTTCCTGGACATGTCAGAAGGTGAAATTCTTTATTTACCATAGGTCAGGACCCTGTAAAAGCCAAGGTATAAGGCCAGTTTTTCCAAGCAGCTCTTATCAGCTGTATAAGCCAGCCTCATTTTTGCAAGGCAATCTGAAAATATATCATTCCAGTCAGTGCCTGGGTAAAATAACCAGTGTCTCCAATTATGTTATGTTATAAAAGAAAACAAATTCTTATTGATTATGAGAAGAACTGTGTGGCCATAAATTAAGAATGCTCACAAATAGCTTCCAAATTTTGGAGAAATTAAGTAGAGAGAAAGGAATTATATTTTAAATTTTGCTCACTATACTTTACTCAATTGTTAAAAGTTATAAATAGCTTAAAGAAAGGAAAGTTTCCCTGACTGTGATAAACCAAACAAAAAGAATCAGCAAATGTTTTAAACAAAAAGTCATAAAAGATTACTTCAGTCTTCTATTAGTTCAGTCCATGCAATTAACTCCTGTTCTGCTTGTTCAGCAAACCTCATGAATATATCAGCACTCCATGAGAATCCTGGAAGTTTTTCTCTTTATTCCAATAGCACAATCTCTAAATTTATCAGAAACTTGCATTTATGAGTGCTCCTCAGAATTCTATAGTTGATTATAAATCACTATATAAAAAGATAAAAGTAAAGTAACAATTGTGGGTGACAAAAGCCTTAGAGCAGTCATGATTAAAGACCCAACCAATAACAGCAGAAAGAGTCATGGCAGACAGGAGGCACACTAGATTGCAGCTGTGGACAGGGTAGCATCTAGAGGCTTGCATTATGAATTTTTAGCTCCAGATCAACTGCAAGAACAAACCAGCAATCCTAATAGGACCCGCAGACCCTCCAAAGAAAGTGGACTGCTCCTGCAGGACCCAGGAGACACCCAAAATACTGTGAGTGCCCCAACAACACAATTGGGAAAGGGAGACCCTCCTCTCCCGAATACATACCCCCTACTGGAGAAGGTGAAGTTCTGTTTGTGGGAGAAGTTTCTGACTTTACTTGGAGCTGAGTCAAGTTAGAATGCCAAGTAAAATACAGGGGTAGAGGAAGTAGCTGAAAGGTCCTGGGAGCTCGCTGAATCCCCAGACAGCCCACTCCTGCTTGGCACCATAGGGATCCATCGGGAAGGTGGCCAGAGGAGCAGAGGGTAAAACTCCAAAGGAAGAAGGAATTCTCTAGCTGAAGTTCATAACAATTTGAATGGGACAAGAAGCCTCCTGGGCAGAACTCAGGGGAGGGTTCGAATCAGGCATGCAGTCTTCACAGGCAGAGGAAGAACTAAAGCCTTTTCTCTCACAGCTGGGAGGCGGATAGCCTCAGGCAGGTTTTCAAACCCATTGCCAGCTGCCTGGAAACAGACTCAGGGCTGTTGGGGGAGGAATGGTGGGAGTGAGACTGGCCCTTAAGTTTGCATGAGAGCTGGATGAGGCCTGTGACTGCTGGCTTTCCTCCACTTTCCTGACAACCTGCATGACTCAGCAGAGGCAGCCATAATACTTCTAAATACACAACTCCAGTGACCTGGGAATCTTATCTCCATCCCCCACAGCAGCTGCAGCAAGATCCTCCCAAGGAGAGTCTGAGCTCAGACACGCCTAGCTCTGCCTCCACCTGACAGTCCTTCCATATCCACTCTTGTAGTGGAAGACAAAGGGCATATAATCTTGAGGGTTCTAGGGCCCTGACCACTGCCAGTCCCTCTCTTTACTGCTATAGCTGATGCTTTCTGGAAAGTGCTACCTTCTGGCAGGAGGCCAACCAGCATAAAAATAGAGGATTAAACCACCAAAGCTAAGGACCCTCATGGAGTCCATTGCACCCTCTACCACTTCCACCAAAACAGGTGCTGGTTCCATGGCTGAGAGACCCATAGATGGTGCACATCACAGGACTCTGTGCAGTCAACCCCCCAGTACCAGCCTGGAGCCAGTAGACTTGCTGGGTGGCTAGGCCCAGAAGAAAGACAACAATCATTGCAGTTTGGCTTACAGGAAGCCACAGTCATAGGAAAAGCTGGAGAGTACTACATCAAGGGAACACCCCGTGGGACAAAATAATCTGAACAACAGCCTTCAGTCCTAGATCTTCCCTCTGACAGAGCCTACCCAAATGAGAAGGAACCAGAAAAATAATCCTCATAATATGACTAAACAAGGCTCTTCGACATCCTCCCAAAATCACAGTAGTTCACAAGCAGTGGATTCAAACAAGAAGAAATCTTGTTTCATCTGAAAAAGAATTCAGGATGTTAGTTATTAAGCTAATCAGGGAGGGACCAGAGAAAGGCAGAGCCCAAAGCAAGGAAATCAAAAAAGTGATACAAAAGTGAAGGGAAAAATACTCACGAAAATAGATGGCTTAAAGAAAAAACAATCAAAAATTCTGGAAACTTTGGACACATTTTTAGAAATGTGAAATGCTCTGAAAAGTCTCAGCAATAGAATTGAACAAGTAGAAGAAAGAAATTCAGAGCTCAAAGACAAGATCTTCAAATTAACGCAATCCAACAAAGACAAAGAAAAAAGAATAAGAAAATATGAATAAAGCCTCCAAGAAGGACACTTGGTTTGGTCATTCTTAAGTTTGGTCATTTAACATAATCCCAAGAAGTCTGGGATTATGTTAAATGACCAAAACCTAAGAATAATTGGTTTACCTGTGAAAGAAGAGAATTCTAAAAGCCTGGAAAACATATTTGGGGTAATAGTCGAGGAAAACTTCCCTGGCCTTGAAAGAGATCTAGACTTCCAAATACAAAAGGCACAAAGAACACCTGGGAAATTCACCACAAAATACATTCACCTAGGTACATTGTCATCAGGTTATTTAAAGTCAAGACAGAGGAAAGAATCTTAAGAGCTGTGAGACAAAAGCACTAGGTAACCTATAAAGGAAAACCTATCAGATTAACAGCAAATTTCTCAGCAGAAATGCTACAAGCTAGAAGGGATTGAGGATCTATCTTTAGCCTCCTCAAACAAAACAATTATCAGCCAATAATTTTGTATCCAGTGAAACTAAGCATCATAGATGAAGAAAAGATACAGTTGTTTTCAGACAAACAAATGCTGCAAGAATTTGTCATTACCAGTTACCAAGCCACCACTACAAGAACTGCTAAAAGAAGCTCTAAATTTTGAAACAAATCCTGGAAACACATCAAAACAGAACCTCTTTAAAACATAAATCACACAGGACCTATAAAACAAAAATACAAGTTAAAAATTAAAAAAAACAACAACCAAAACAAAGTACACAGGCAACAAAGAGCATGACAAAAGCAATGGTACCTCACATTTCAATAATAACATTGCATGTAAATGATCTAAATGCTCCACTTAAAAGATTTAGAACTGCAGAATTGATAAGAACTCACCAACCACCTGCTGCCTTTGGGAGATTCACCTAACACATAAGAACTCACATAAACTTAAAGTTAAGGGGTGAGAAAAGGCTATGCACCCAGCACTGGCACTCCTAAATTTATAAATCAATTACAAATAGTCTTAAGAAATGACATAGACAGCAACACAATAATAGTGGGGGACTTCAATACTCCACTGACAGGACTAGACAAGTCATAAAGACAGAAAGTCAACAAAGAAACAATGAATTTCAAGTATACCTTGGAGCGAATGGACTTAACAGATATATACAGAACATTTCATCCAATAACTGCAGCACATACACTCTATTCAACAGCTTATGGAATGTTCTCCAAGATAGACCATATGATAGGCTATAAAAGGAGCCTCAATAAATTTAAGAAAATTGAAATTATATCAAGCACTCTTTCAGACTACAGTGGAATAAAACTGGAAAAGAAACCTTCAAAACCATGCAAATACATGGAAATCAAATAACCTGCTCCTGAATGAACATTGGGACAAAAATGACATCAAGATGAAAATTAAAAAAAATTTTGAACTGAATGACAACAACAACACAACCTATCAAAACCTCTGGGATACAGCAAAGGCAGTGCTAAGAGGAAAGTTTATAGCCCTAAACACCTGCATCAGAAAGTCTGAAAGAGCACAGACAATCTAAGGTCACATGTCAAGGAACTAGAGAAGCAAAAATAAACCAAACCCAAACCCAGCAGAAAAAAGCAAATAACCAAAATCAGAGCAGAACTAAATGAAATTAGGACAAAAAAAAATACAAAAGATAAATGAAACAAAAAACTGGTTTCTTGAAAAGATAAATAAAATTGATAGACCCTTACGAAGACTAACCAAGAAAAGAGAGAGAAAATCCAAATAACCTCATTAAGAAATTAAACAGGAGATATTACAACTGACACCACTGAAATACAAAGGATCATTCAAGGTTACTATGAACACCTTTGCACACATAAACTGGAAAACCTAGAAGAGATAAATTCCTGGAAAAATATAACCCTCCTATCTTAAATCAGGAAGAATTAGATAGCCTAAACAGACTAATAACAAAACATTTTTTATGTTGGTCATTTTTAAATTACCATTTAAAAATGATTTAACCAAGATCAGAGCAGAACTAAATGAAATTAGAACAAAAAAAATGCAAAACATCAATGAAACAAAAAGCTGGTTTCTTGAAAAGATAAATAAAATTGATAAACCATTAGCAAGATTAACCAGGAAGAGAGGAAATCCAAATAACCTCATTAAGAAATTAAACAGGTAAATGGTAATTTAAAAATTCCCAACATAAAAAAGTCCAGGACCAGATGGATTCACAGCAGAATTTGACCAGACATTCAAAGAAGAATTGGTACCAATCCTTTTGACACTATTCCACAAGATAGAGAAAAAAGGTACCCTCCCTAATTCATTCTATGAAGCCAGCATAACCCTAAACCAGGAAAGGACATAACTAAAAAATAAAACTACAGACTGATATCCTTGATGAACATAGATGGTAAAATCCTTAACACACACTAGCTAAATGAATCCAACAACATATCAAAAGGATAATCCACCATGATCAAGTGGGTTTCATACCAGGGATGCAGGGATGGTTTAACCTATGGAAGTCAATGAATGTGATATACCACATAAGCAGAATTAAAAACAAAAATCACATGATTATCTCAATAGATGCAGAAAAAGCATTAGGCAAAATCCAGCATCTCTTTATGATTAAAACTCTCAGCAAAATTGACATACAAGGGACTTACTTTAATGCAATAAAAGCCATCTATGACAAACCCACAGCCAGCATAATACCAAACGGGTAAAAGTTGAAAGCATTCCCTCTGAAAACCAGAACAAGCCAAGGATGCCCACTCTCACCACTCCTCTTCAACATAGTACTGGAAGTCCTAGCTGGAGCGATCAAACAAGAGAAAGAAAAAAAGAGCATCCAATTGGTAAAGAGGAGGTCAAAAACTGTCACTGTTTGCTGATGATATGATTGTTTACCTTGAAAACCCTAAACACTCCTCTAGAAAGCTTCTAGAACTGATAAAATAATTCAGCAAAGTTTCTGGATACAAGATTAATGTACACAAAAGAGTAGCTATTCTATATGCCAAGAATGACCAAGCAGAGAATTAAATCAAGAATTCAACCCCTTTTACATAGCTGCAAAAAAATTAAAATAAAATACTTAGGAACCTAACAAAGAAGTTGAAAGACCTCTACAAAGAAAACTACAAAACATTACTGAAAGGAATAATAGATGACACAAACAAATGGAAACACATCCCATACTCAAGGATGCATAGAATTAACATTGTGAAAATTGCCATACTGCCAAAAGCAATCTACAAATTCAATGCAATTCCTATCAAAATACCACCATCATTCTTCACAGATTTAGAAAAAACAATTCTAAAATTTATATGGAACCAAAAAAGAACTCACATAGCCAAAGCAAGACTATGCAAAAAGAACAAATCTGGAGGCATCATACCACCTAACTGCAAACTACACTATAAGGCCCTAGGCACCAAAACAGCATGGTACTGGTATAAAAATAGGCACATAGACCAATGGAACAGAATAGAGAACCCAGAAATAAATCCAAATACTTACAGCCCACTGATCTTCGACAAGACAAACAAAAATACAAAGTGAGGAAAGGACACCCTTTTCAACAAATGGTGCTGGGATAATTGGCTAGCTACACGTAGGAGAATTAAACTGGATCCTTGTTTGTCACCTTATACAAAAATCAACTCAAGATGGATTAAGAACTCAAATCTAAGACCTGAAACTATAAAAAATAGTTTCAGAAGATAATAGTGGAAAGACCCTTCTAGACATTGGCTTAGGCAAGGATTTCATGACCAAGAACCCAAAAGCAAATGCAATAAATACAAAGATAAACAGTTGGGACCTAATTAAACTAAAAAGCTTTTGCACAGCAGAAGGAACAATCAATAGAGGAAACAGACAACCCACAGAGTGGGAGAAAATCTTCACAATCTATATGTCTGACAAAGGACTAATACCGAGAATCTACAATGAACTAAAACAAATCAGTAAGACAAAAACAAATAATCCCACCAAAAAGTAGGCTAAAGACATGAATAGACAATTCTCAAAAGAAGATATACAAATGGCCAACAAACATAAGAAAAAATGCTCAAAATCACTAATGATCAGAGAAATGTAACTCAAAACCACAATTAGATACCACCTGACTCCTGCAAGAATGGCCATAATCAAAAAATCAAAAAAACAGTAGATGGTGGTGTGGATGCAGTGAACAGGGAACACTTCTATGCTGCTGGTGGGAATGTAAATTAGTACAGCCACCATGGAAAACTGTGGAGATTCCTTAAAGAACTAAAAGTAGAACTACCATTTGATCCAGTAATCCCACTACTGTGTATCTAGTCAGCGGAAAAGATGTCATTATTTGAAAAAGATACTTGCACACACATGTTTTTAGCAGCACAATTCACAATTGCAAAATTGTGGCCCTAACCCAAATGCCCATTAACCAACGAGTCGGTATAGAAATTGTGGTATATATATACATACACACACACACACACACACACACACACACACAATGGAATACTATGCAGCCATAAAAGGAATAAATTAACTGCATTTACAGTGACTTGGATGAGATTGCAGACTAAGGAATATAACTCAGGATGGAAAACCAAACATTTTATGTTCTCACTAATATGTGAGAGCTAAGCTATGAGGATGTAAAGCATAAGAATGATACAATGGACTTTGGGGATTTGGGGGAAAGAGTGGGAGGGGGCAAGGGGTAAAAGACAACAAATATGGAGCAGTGTATACTCCCAGGGTGATGGGTGCACCAAAATCTCACAAATCACCACTAAAGAACTTACTCATGTAACCAAATACGACCTGCACCCCAATACCACAATAACTTATGAAAAAAATAAAAATAATAAAAAAAATACACAACTAACAAGGAAATTTGGTTATTTCTATGGCACAAAACAATTCACATAACAATAATAATTACCACTGATAATATATACATATTAGAATCACAAGAATCTCATTGGAGATTTTGGAACATTTACTAATAATACAGTTAAATAAACATAATCCAAAGAAGGTTAACATCATTTCATACTTGACAATGCTTTCTGTATGATTTTAGAATACCAAATGAGCCAAATATGTCTCTTTTGGACTTCAGGGACCTTACATAAAAATATTAATGAGGTCAAAAGGACAAAATTTAGAATTTAATTTTGGAAAGTTTATCGAATATCAAAAGTTTAAAACACCTAATTATCACAAAATAGGGCCACAGATCATTGAAAAGTAAGTCACTCATTTAACCAAAGTGATAACTCAAAGATTTCAAAAAAGGCAAAAGTCTTTATGCTTTTAAAGAGACTTACTTTCCCCAAAATAAACCCTAATAAAGATAGAATGAGGCTAACTAAATTTGTCTCTCAAATCTTATAAATAAATGTATTAAATTTTAATCATCTTGACCACAAGATGTAATTTCTATAAACCTTTGTATAACCTTTTGTAATTGTTTTTATCAAAGAGTGAGTTAATGCTCCAAGAAAACATTGTTAATTTGATATAGAGGCTCAGATGCTGGCCTTGCATCAGTGTGCCTTTGACATTGATGTTTAATTTATGGAGAAATTCTGAACTAATTTTATGTCTCAAAATTGACCCTTACAATCTCATGCTCCTACATCTTCTGCAATAGTCCCTGGACCTACAGGGGTTAAATAGTTTTAATTTCTGGACCTGCATCTCATGAATTTCGCTTATTGAGATTGTCATCTTATCTTGGATCTGATGATGAGACTTTAACTGCTATCAGTGTTTAAGATTTAGCAGATCTTGATGTCCATTTTAGACTCAGGAGTCAAAGCCCTATAACTTAACAACACAAAGACTTTAAAAACAATATAGAAAATTATATGGATGTAATAAACTTAACTTTTAAATTTCAGTTTTCCTAGGCAAATTAAAAAACTTAATAACAATGATGTAGAAATTATTTCGATAAAATGTAAAATCTGTTTGTTAAGCCAGTTACCAAAAGGCAAACAAACAAACAAACAAAAGACCTTCTGCAATGTGATTGCTTTTCTCTACAGGGAGTCCATTTAGATAACCTGCAAGTTAAAACTTATGAAAATGGCTTGAATTACTTAGACATAGGACGAGTGTGTCTTGTGTCATAATGCAAGTTTTCTATTTTATAGAAAAATTTAAAGCCAAGAGCAAAGAATGTTATATTGGAAGAAAATATTTCTTTTATACCTTTAAGATAAAACATTTTTAGTATCAGTCCACAACATCAGTTTGAAGGAAAAAAGTTACAGGACCTGACAAAAATGTTGAAGAAGAGAGTTATTATATCAGGCCTTCTTGATGGGGACAGAAAGCTGAAAACAGTGAGACCCAATAAAAGTTAAACTTTTGGGTTAAAAATTAAAATCTCTTGTAATTTTATTAAGAGTAAATCAATACCTTAAGAAAATTTTGTTGTTCTAACCAATTCTTTAGTGTATGAGTATATTTTTAATAAGAAAGCCCAATCTCTAGAGAAACTATTGTAAGTAATTTTCTTTTAATTATAACCAACTTGATTACATAAAGTGTTTTTTCCATAAATTATTTTTTTTAAAACCTTATTATGACTTATACAAACCATATATGACATCCTTGGACTTCCAGCTGTATCCTAAACATCTCTCTTTCTTAAATTACCAATCATTTTATTTTAGGACAAAAATTTTGCCACACAAGATTCCTTCTCATGTAAAATTATTTTCATTTTCACCTTTCTTACCAAAAATATCACATTGTATTTATCTTTTATTTTTACATCTCTTTTATTTACTGGCTCATTTTACCTTGCTTTATAAATAACTTTTGAATTAGACAAAAATTATTTCTTTTTAATAAAAACATGCTGTTTTTTAGAAAAATATTTTCCTGTAATTTTTTAAAAAAGCTAGGTGACCCAAGCATTTAATGAATATCTATGATTTAATTTAATATAACTATATATTCTAAATTATTATATATACATTTATTTTATAAGCATTTATTATAACACATTAAGTTTTTAAAAAATTAATTTACCTAGATTATTTATGAAAACTGTGATAGTCATCATTTAAAGTTATTTTGTTGTTAACCATTTTTTATAGTCTGTGATTTTAGTTGTTAACCTAAGTAAGAAATTTAAGGTTAAGTAAATGTGGATTTTTTTTCAATAACACAGGATTTAGCTATTTTTATTAGATCAATAATATTGTATGCCTATTTATCAAAAAAATTACATGATAATCCTCTTTTGGGCTTCTTTTATAGCTTTGTAACCTTCATGTCAAATCTTGACACCTGATAATATTTAGCACAAATAAATATAAAACTTCTTGGCCAATAAATAGAAAAAATAATGTATGGTGACAATTCTGAAGCCATTCTAATTTTATTTTACCAATTAACAAGAGCCAGCTTATTTATTAAAAATTTACTTAGGTAATATGAACTTAAAAAGCATTTGGGCTTATTAACCTAATTTATGAATATTCCTTTATTTTTAAGCCAATTTGGTACCTTGTGGCCACAACACATACCAAAACACATATACGTACATTTACTCATACAAATAAAGATTCTATAGCTTTTACTTTGGAACTGTAGCCATGAGGTGTCAGTACAAACTTACCAGTTTGCAATAAAATGGTTGGATGCAAACAGTGGTTTTTATCTCAACACCAGTAGAAAGGTCTTCTGAACTAGAAAAAGTTATATTTTTTTAAGCAAAAACCACATGCTCTGATTTTTTACAAACTTTACCAAAACACATCTTATTCTCCCACTATTCTAACTCTTAGTATTCTTAATTCCTAGTAAAAAACCTAGGTTCACTTAATTTATCACAACATGAGGGGGTGTAGCAGAGGTGGGGATGGTTAATGGGTACAAGAAAATAGAATGAATAAGACCTAGTATTTGATAGTACAACAGGGTGACTATAGTCCAAATAAATTAACTGTTCATTCAAAAATAACTAAAAGCGTATAATTGGTTTGTAACACAAAGTATAAATGCTGAGGAGATGGATACCCCATTTTCCATGATATGAGTATTGCACAATGCATGCCTGTACCAAAATATCTCATGAATATATATGTATACCTACTATGTACCCACAAAAAATTAAAATAAAAAAGTAACGTGACTTTAAGACTTTAAATTACTGGAGAGAATTTTCAAACCAAATTTACCAAATTAATCTTACCAAAGAGTACTGAAGTCACGTGAACTGAAAAGACTCTGAGTTAGCTTCTATTAGTCTGATAAATGTTTACTTTTTTAAAGCCAACTAATTAGAGCTCTTTCACTGAATTGGTAGTCAAATAATATTTCTACATGACACATTTAAACATATAGACATAACGAACCCAGAGGTGAATATTGCAGATTTAAAATTTTTCATTTACCTGTTTTCAAAGTTCCTCTTCCCTACTTTAGACTATTAATCTCTCAATTATCTGTTCCATGTCCTAAACAATTCTTAACTAGGCAACTCTAAATTTGCATCTCCAAAGACATCATTTAGGTGAAGCAAGGTAGAAAATGTACATCTCAAAGTCATAGACTAAATCTAAACAAGGGCAAGGTCTGTTATGTAAACTTTAAGCCATTGTCTTTCCCCTAGTTAAATTTTCTAGTGGTTTAGGTGCAGAGACAGAGATGCCCTTACGAAATGGAGATTTCCTTTAAAGATATATATTCCCCTTACAAAGAGTTTTATTAAAGTGACTTAGTTTGATAGGTGGAGGTATCAATTTAGCTTGATTAGATTACTGGCTTAGGGTTGAGCCCTTTAAGAAATAGGGTCAAGAAAGCACGTACAACTTCCTAATCTAAGCATGCACAAAAACGATTATCTCCCCGTAGTAATGACCGTTTTCTGTAAACTGTCCTCAGCCTCCTTTAACGTTGTGGCTCTTATCTATTACACAGGCTAAGGTCAAATTCTCTCACAGTATTAGGTAATCTCTGGTGCCCCCAGAAGCCAAAGAGGTCAGGTAACAAAATGCAAAAAAGCAGACCTTTAGATCTGAGAAGAATCTGTCCATGACTCTAGAAATGCCACAAAGCAAGCAGAACATCCCAAAAAGGGATGAGTGGTGCCTTTATACTCAATTCTTTAAGGGGCTTGAGTCATTAGAAGCCCTCTCTAGATTTTTTTCACTTGGTACTGAAGATGACAAAAGAGAAGGAGGAATAGCAGGGGAAAAAAAAATGAAAAAACAATGGAAGTCCAGGCGTGGTGGCTCACACCTGTAATCCCACCCCTTTGGGAGGCCAAGGTGGGCAGATCACTTGGGGTCAGGAGATTGAAACCAGCCTGACCAACATGGTGAACCCCAGCTCTACTAAAAATACAAAAATTAGCCAGGCATGGTGGCATCCGCCTGTAGTTCCAGCTACTTGGGAGGCTGAGGCAGGAGAATCGCTTGAAGCCAGAAGGCAGAGGCTGCAGTAAGCCAAGATCGCATCACTGCACTCCACCCTGGATGACAGAGTGAGACTCCATAAAAAAATTTTTAAAAAAAGGGAAAAAAGAAAGACAAGGGAAGAAAAGAAGAAGTGAAACCAACTGCAGGGGTACTTTTTTTTTTTTCAGCTGCAAGGAATTTTAGCCAGAGGTCATGTTCCCCAGAATTTGGAATTCTCATTAAGATTTGACCAAGTCAGGTAGAGTTGATCGAATCTGATGGGAGAAAGATGCAGCAAACAACCAAAAATAAAAACAGAAAATACAATTATTGAGTGACCTAATGGCAAGGAGAAATTAAGATCAACTGGTTGTTAGCCTTAACTTTTAGTCATTAAGAAGAATTTTCAAGACCAAACCCCAATTTGGCTACTTACCTAAGATTGGTGTCCAGGTTAAAGACTGCTCTCTACCACCTTAGAAACAGGAAAAAACTCAAATTTGCCTTCCCTATTGGAAGTGAGCTGAAACACCACAAAGGAATTGCCTGCCCTTTATCACCATAGAAGCAGGAAAACTCAACTTCCTTGTTGGAAGTGAGTAAACCTCCAGAAAAAGAGTTGTAGAGCAAAGCAAACCTTAGATCTCAACCAAACTTTGGGAGATCAGGGGTTCTTTGGAGGGGGCATCTCTCAGACATCAGCAAATTGTCCTACTGGTTTTATCAAACAAGCTGGTATCAAGCACCACTGGCAGATTTGTCAAAGGTCAGGGCCATCTTCACCCAGAGTCCCTTCATGGTCACCAATTTGTACACCAAAAAAAAATATGAGACAACTCTCAATCAATTTAGAAGTTTACTTTGCCAAGGTCAAGGACACGACTGGGAGAAAGAAAACAAAGAATCACAGAAACAGTCTGTGGTCTATGCCTTTCTCCAAAAATGAATTTGAGGGTTTCAATATTTAAAGGGAAAAGTGCGATAGAGGAGTAAGAGGGAGGGTATGGTCATCCACGTATTACAAGAGAAAAGGAGCAGGTAGAGGAATAATCAATTATGCATTTGTCTCATGCTCTGTAAATCAGCACTTTATATAAGATAAGGTGAACATACCTGAGGAGATATTTAACCTTTTATCTGCTTCAGAACAAAAGGAAGGGCAGCTTCTTGCATGACTCTGTTTTCATCTTAATTTTTTTCCTGTGGGCATGGTGAGTTGGGGTCCTGAGTTTTTATTTTCCTTTCACACTGTGTTATAGGATTTTTGCATTTTAAGTGTGGCTGGATATTGTAAAATTGTTTTCGAAAGAAGTTGTACCAATTTACACTCTCATTGGTATATACAGGGCTTTTCCTCACTCTATCAAAGGAAGCTCTTTAAAAATTAGCAATCCTACAATTACTATGCATGATACAAGTGTACTGAGGAAATGGATTTTAAATGAAAGATACAAATTATATAAATTGGAAGCTGTTTGGACCCCTCAAGGTGGGGGTCAAGTCAGCCCCATTGATATGAGTTTCCCTTTATGGTGATACACCACTTGTCTCCATTTACACAAAGACTTCTGTGAACCACCCGACTTTGGCAATTCTACCCAAAATCACTGTCTCTGATGGAGGTGATGGTCCCAGGACCACTTAAATGCCCATACCAAAACTGCTTTGTAGCACATTTCCCATTCTAAAGCTTGAGCTTACCCCCAAATTATTAACAGATTCATCTTGTGTTGCCCCTGAATTATCCACTGTTCTAACTAAGCCATTGATTGCCCAAACAGAAAATATCACATTCACTGTCACTAATCATAATGCTATCTTTGGATTATCGAGCTTCTCCAGCAAAGCACTCACAGCATTTTAATGTATCTCATCTCGTTTAATTGCACCTCAGCTTCCTGAGGTGGGAAAGGTGTTGTTGCGACTCTGTGGAGATACAAGGAGAGGTCTTGATATACTCTATAGCAGCCATCAAAGCAAGGTCCTGGGCCAGAGTCCCAGAATAAATCAAGATGGAGCCAAAGAAACTATGTGATGAAACTCTTTAAAAATCTATCAAATGATATTTCTTTTTTAAGTCTCTTTTGGATTTCCTCAGAGTCTGTAGGTGACCTTTAAAAATGCAGCATCAGGGCAAAAGTGGGCTCTGAGATGCTAGATCTCCTTCCAGTGGGTGTTAGTGAGGCTGGCAGATGGTTCCATGCTCCGATCTGGCTCGTCATAAATCTAGACAGAGCTGAGAGCACAGGTGCTCAGTCTTTTAACCCATGAATAAAGGAATCACAAAGTTAGGTGAGGATGATTAGGGAGGGAGAGCAGGTGGCAGTGGGAAAGACAAATTTGGCAGTTTTAACCCTGTCACCAGCTGGACAGGTACACAATTCCAGTGTGTTAAAGCATGCTTTTTGGAGTATTTGTGGTGGCAAATTTTCATTAGGCTTCCTTAGAATTCACAGGCTCAATTCAGGTGGTGCAGTGGGTGTTTGGGTGAGAAACCCCACAGGTCCAAGAGGGATTGTCTCCTGTTTATGGGACAGTAACATATGCAGTGAGAGGCTTGGTTTTAATTCCGAAGAATAACAGAAAGGTGCCTGTTGGCTGTTCTGAGCTCTCGTGCCAGAAAACTGCCTTTGAAAGGACTCTGTCAACCCACCTAGATGTCCCAGAGCTTATCCCAGCCAGGGAATCTTCAGAGCCCCACACTGCCCTGAGGTGATCTTTCCCTAGTAGAATCAGCCCCTGACATAAGAGCCCCACGGAGTGGGTTCTGAAGTTTTTGTACCATCCGAGACCTGCCCAGCCTGAAACAGCTGACACTGTCAATACCATCCAAACCCCTTAAGCTTCCACAGATCTCCGGGAGAGGAACAGGAAAAAGGGAGAGGGAGAGAGTCCTTTCTATGTCTTCAGTTATGCTAGGAGTACATATAATAGTCATAATTTTAAATGTGGTAGATACTGATTTAGCCATTTTGCAAAGGGGGAACTTGAGGATCAGAGAGGTTAAATAACTTGCCCAGAGTCACAGAGCTCTGTAGTATCTATACAGACATGTGTTGTTTTTTCCTGCCCAGCATCCCTTTATCCTTAAGTAACAGCGCCGTCTTTCCTGAATTTGAATGAGATCTATTCCTTCCCTCTCCCATCTCCCCACCCACGAGAATACATGTGTGACTTAGAACTGACCAATCAGCTGCCTCACCAAGACCTGTGTTTTAACTCTCAGCAAAGAGACCCTCTTCTTCCTTCATTCATCATGTGAGTATGGAGCTGCTGAGGAAGCACTGTCCTCAGAATGAGGCCAACAGAGAAATCATTGGAGCAGAAAGAGAGAAGGAAATAGATTTCCAACGATGTTCTTTGAGTACCTGGATGTAGCTGTGCCTGGATATTTCAGCTATTAGTTTAGCCAATGAGTCCTTACTTTCACTACTTTGGTTAATGCACTAAGAAGCTGGCATGTGAGCCTAGCTTTGTCTGACTCCAAAGCCAGTGATCTTTTGACTATACAGAGCAGCTTCTCCCCAAACTTAGCATTCACTGAACTTGTATTTTCCTAAGGCCTGGCCTCACAAGTCCAAGTTGCAGGTTTTAAGGTGCAGAACAAATCACAATGCAGCCATGGAGTTGAGGACACTTGTAGGACTGGTCCATTGCAAAAGTCTCCCCTCGCCAACAGACACACACACTCTCACACACACATTGCTCTGAGTTTAGTGGGAAAGAAGCTCCCTTTGGCATCTGGGCCCATTCATACTCTGGAGTCTGGGGCTGTGTTGCAACCTATACAAGCTGTGATGGGTGGTGAGGTCCTTTGAAGGTGCTGGCCAAGGTCTGTCCAGTTGTACATGTATGCTGGGATACTAAGCACTCCCAGGGGAATGGCAGGGCACCAGCTGTTGTCACAGTGTTCCTGGGAAATCACTGTTTAGTCAGCTTGGGTTGCCATAATGAAACAGTATAGATTACATGGCTTAAACAACACAAATTTACTTTCTCACAGTTCTGGAGATTGGAAGTCCAAGATCAAGGTGCCAGAAGAGTGGGTTTTTTTGCAGGTGGCCACCATTTCCCTGTGTGCTCATATGACCCCTTCTTGTATACTCAGAAAGTAAACAAGCTCTCTGGTGTCTCTTAAGGACGCTAATCCTATTAGACCAGAGCCCTATCCATGGCCTCATTCAACCTTAGTTACTACACTAAAGGCCCTGTATTCAATTACAGTCATATCAGGGGTCAGGATTTCAACATGGGAGTTTTTGGGAAGTGGGAGGGACACAAACATTCAATCTACAACAGAGATGCACTGGAAACTTAATCACAGGAGATGTGGAGAAACGTCAGAAAGAATATTCAGAGGAGTCTACAGGCAGTGGAAGCTGCTTCGTAGAGCTTAGGCTTAGGTAGTTTGCAGTGATCAAGATAGGTATTTTCTGGACCTGTGCTTCTTTGCTGTCTCATGACAGGACAAACATTGGCTTTTCCTCTTTTGTTTTGCTGGCAATGTATGTTGGGGCTTCCTGGTTTCGAGATAAATTCATGTGTTAAAGTTTGTGGTATCCCAACTGTGAAAGCTAAATTAGTTAATTGAAAAATGAAAAATAGGAAAATTAAACCAGCAATTTCTCCAAACATATTGGGCCAATTTAAAACCCAGGTTAACACTGATTTATTGTTTTAATAAGACGCCTATGTAAGGAAAAATGACTGGTCTGCAACATAAATAAACAAGGGAATGTGTTTATTTGGCTGCAATATCCAGGAGCAACAGGGCAAATGACTCAAGTTTTTTGCATTTTTTCCCTTATCTTTAAAACCCCTGGGCCTTCAATGTTATTCTTAGTCAAGACCAGTGTCCACAAAATAATGCAAATCTGCTGAGCTCCCCCTTCACCAAAAAGGACCCATGAAGTCATCTCAGAGCCCTGATGAGGGTATGGGGCAGACATTGCCTTTCAGCCCTCCAGCCAGGACGGTGCCATAGCTGGAAGAGAAAGCCTGCTCAGAAGAGGCCAAGTGGAAGGACAGCCGGACCTGCCCCCAAGCCCAGCACCAGCTCTAGCAGGGTTCACCCTGTCAGTACAAGGTGTCCCCACAGGGGGCTGAAGCTCCAGGAAACAGTGGCATCCCTTCCTCCTTTATGAGTCTAGTTCATTTCAAGTTCAGAGAGCTTGGTCAGCTCCCATTGGCCTCTCAAGCTGATCCTCAGGCAGGGGCTTTGGGACTTCTCATTGAACATCCTGGAAGAGGTGGCCATGGGAAGCTATGTGCACTTCCATCTGATGACAAGGCCCAAGGAAAAGTGCTCAAAACTCATAGCCAAGTTCCAGACATTACAAAAAGCTAATCCACAGCCTCAAAAATTATGCAGTCAACCTAGACTTTGACAACACAGAAGCCAGAGACATAAGGGGCATCTCCAGGGCCTCACAAAGTTGGGCAAGGACAATATCCAGGTCCCCATTCTCTCAGGAATTAGCCTCTGGGAAGTAACAGGCTCCATCTAGAAGACATTGAGAATTTAACTGCTCCTAATATTATATTTCTTGAGCTTGGTGATATAGATACGTAGATATTGGCTTGGTTTTTCTGATCCTCTTTTGAATGTCTTGAAAATTGCATAATACATTTAAAAATAAAGTAACATTTAAAAAGAGAAGGTATTGAGGAAGAACAGTAGGATCATCTTTTGAAACTCAATATGCTTGATAACGTTGAGGGAGAACTGAAGAGTTATGTGTTTATAAGAAGTTCGGAGGAGAGACTTCCCAGTCTGGGGCTACAAGTCTTTGCCCAGGGTAAAAGAAATCAAATTTATCAGCTATTGAGTTGAATTCTAAAATAATAGCAACAGATCATTATTCTCCCTGTTTGGACCCAATGGAATAGAAAATTCACAAGTTTTCTCTTTCTGCATGAAGAGTGCACTTAACCCTTTCAATGCTCATTTTCAAGTAGCTTTCATACACAGACCAGAGAAGAGATAAACAGCCTTTTGTCTTCACCATGGAGGGTGAAATCGAGACATACCACAGGAGGAGGCTGAGCACACCTTGGGAAGGAACAGGGGGGCCGAGGTTAGAAATGAAGGCATTTTACTCCACAAAGCCTCACTCCCCATAAAGAGAGGCTTTACTCAGTGCCCTGCCAGCATGTATCAGATGTTAGATAAAATTAACTGGGAATGGGTATTCATTGTTATTGATTTGTATTTGATGGGTGTTTATAACATTACATTATCAACAAATGACAGAGGTAAAAAGGCTGAGGAGTAATGAGGGTTGGAAATGGTTTATGAAAAGACATCATCTCTGTCTTGAGGGATGTCTTGAGGGAAGTGAAATCAAGTTCCATGAAATTGATTTCCATGGAAAATGTTTTAGATAAAGATCTAAGGAAAACTTTTATAGTTACCACAACTGTTAGTTATCTTTTGGGGAGTGTTTGTGTTTTTAACTGAGCTGTAGCTTACATTCGATAATAAGGAGGTATATTAGTTTGTTTTCATGCTGCTGATAAAGACATACTGGAGACTGGCTAATTTATACAATGAAAAGGGTTTGTTGGACTTACAGTTCCACATGGCTGAGAAATCCTCACAATCATGGCAGAAGGCAAGGAGGAGCAAGTCATGTCTTACATGGATGGCAGCAGGCAAAGAGAGAGCTTGTGCAGGAAAACTCCCCCTTATAATAACCATCAGATCTTGTGAGACTCACTATCACAAGAACAGCACAGGAAAGACCTGCCCCCATGATTCAATTACCTCCCACCAGGTCCCTCCCACAACACGTGGGAATTCAAGACAAGATTTGGGTGGGGACACAGCCAAACCATATCAGGAGGCTTATGTGAAACAGGTAAAGCTGAAAGGCCTTGTTACATACAGTAAGCATGTACTTCAAATAATAAGTTACATGTGGCTTCATTCACTGCTCCACTGGAAGTGATAAATTCATTGTGATTAGGTTGATTAAAGAGTTACTAGTTGAGTTAATAAATGGGAAAAAAATGAAAATATTGTTATATAAGAAAACTCATTTGAAGGATTAGAAAGATACCGTGGACCTGTTTGATAAAATGCATGGCACTAATGCCCACCTGGAGAATTGTATCACTGACAAGTTAACAAGAAAACATTTAAAACCGTAGTGTGATGAGGTGGGAAAGAAGTTTCCAGCTCAGAAGTCAGGGAGATTTCGGTGGAACTTGGATCCACCTTTTACTGGATATGTGACTCTGTGTACCAGGCTGCTCATCTGTAAGATGGTAGTAATAAATACCCACCCAGGTGGTGGCTGCAAGGGGAAAGGAAGCCATGTTTATAAAATTCCAAGCTCAGGGTAGGCACATAGTAGGCACTCAGTCATGGTAGTCTCTTTTTCCACCTTGGGAAGAGATGCTTTTATCTAGAGCTCTCATTTTCTCAGGAGAAGACAGCCTAGGTTTTAACCAGTTAGAGCAATAGTGAAAGAAAACAAAGGAACTGGATTCTGTCAATATTTTCTCCTCATGGCTCCAAAACCCTCTATGAGATACTTCGGGTTCTTGATTACAGATTTCGGCTGCCAGTATGCAGAGGTGTAGCATATCTAGTTGTTAAATATTGAAACGCTTTCTTACTGGCTGCTAAGTTGCCTCTGCAGCCAGTCTTTGCACAACCACCCCGGCCACCTTGGAACCCCGCACCTTCCCTTGATTCAGCAGCGAAAGAGTTAATGCCTGCTCGCTGGGGTAATGGGGCGAAAACTGTGCTTCCATGGCCTTTTTAGGAGCTCTGGCTCATCTTCATTCGAATGCACTGACACCCAGGCCCTATTGGTCTCTAAGTACTTGAATTATCACCTCTGTTTCTAACCAGCTCTCCTCATACACATCTTCTTAGTTCCCACCTCATTTGTTGGAGAGCTCCCCTTGGGTGGCCCCTGGAGACTAGAGCTGCCTGTCCTAGCTGGTGTCTTGTCTACTCAGTTTCCCCACTGTGCTCCAGCTGCCCTGAGGTTACTTTTCCTTGTAAGGTTTGTAATATGAACTGAAAGGATATAACTGAAGTCCCGGCCTACAGGGTAGCTTTGTTTTGAAGGATTCAGAACCGTGAAAGAAGGGATCTTCACAGTGTGGTTTCCTGTGGGTGGGCCTGCTCTAAACACTGCTCCTCTTCCAAGGGCACAGACTTAGAAGGAGCTCACAGAGCTGATCCTGTACCCGGCCCATGCACACACAAAACTGGGCAAGTTTGGCCCCCGTTTCTCTCCAGCGCTGCCCCCGCCTGTGAGCCACCCATTTTCTAGGGTGTTGAGTTACAGGTCTGTGAATCCATATTCACCACAAGCGCTTTCTTTATTCATCCCACTGATATTTACAGAGTACTGCAGTGTCCCTGTCCCTGCTGATTTTCAAATGTAATTGGATACTATTGTGATTAATAAAGTAAAAATTAATCCAAATCTTACTGAACTGAGGTGCTTTTTATCACATATCTTAAAACTCAACAGATACTAAAAGTACAGCTTCTATCATGCGGGAATGCTATAAAATTTGACATTAACAAGAGGTCCTCTTCCTAGTAACGTTGGACAGTGTTGAGGCTCATTTTGGACGTGAGAAGAAGGTACATAATTTAATGACTAGGATAAGGGTAAAGAGACATCAGAACATCAACTTACCACTCTTCTGTGGTGGGGCGGGTGGCCGGGGAGGTCATTATTCCAGTCAATGGGATGTTCTTGGTTCCGCATAACTGCAAAGTAAAGAGACGTATTAGGGTAATTCTGGAATCTGAAACCTCAGGGAAGTGTGCTCACATCTAAACAGGACTTTTACAAGCAAGATCAGTGATGACTGCTGAATATGAGTATGTCACCCCCTCTGGAAGCACAGAGATCTGAAGAGGGCTGGAGGCCAATGCAATTAGATTTGCATCTTCTCTTCCCTCCCTCCTCAGCCCTCTGCCCTCCTGTTCTTCCTCCTCTGGCTGGTCTTCAGAAAAGTGTTGGCAGGTAGCTTCCAGCTGGGATAGCTGCCAGGTTTCTAGATGGAGGAGCTATGCTGCAGCTGTGTTGGCAGGGAAAGAAACGGAGGAGCCAGGGTATATGAATTAAGTCCTGATTCTCCATGGTTAAGCTACAGGCCATTTCTAACACATGGGGGCAGCTGCTGGCTGCATGGCATCAGCTGATACAAGTATAGTGTTGCAAACAGATTGAAATATAACAGTGACCAAAATAAAGAGAATCACCATGCTAGAGCAATGTAGGGAGGAGTAACCTCCTTTTAAACAAAATCCCAACACAAATGTTTTTTTTTAATCCCCTATTTTTTATTATTTGCTGAAGATGCTATAATACACCTTCAGTCAAGCTGCACTATTTTCAGCAGACATCTTATAATCTTTCTCATCTAACCCCAAATCGGCATTATTCTAGGGAGTAGCGAGTTTCCAAGGGCAAT
The DNA here is from genome assembly GCA_963573385.1 of Cacajao melanocephalus. Lineage (NCBI taxonomy): Eukaryota > Metazoa > Chordata > Mammalia > Primates > Pitheciidae > Cacajao > Cacajao melanocephalus. The sequence goes on from CAUYLG010054397.1 coordinate 36,500, forward strand.
ATGTGTCAAGTCTCTATAGAATTAAATAAAGGGAGAATTGGTAAAGTGAAGGTGACAAGGGGAATGTAGTCATCTGTGTCTCATATCCAAAATGTATTACTCTTCTCTCAAGAAATGGGGTAAGTCATGACTAAGCAACATGGTGGAGGCATGCAAGGGCCAGGCCTCCAACAGACCCTCCTCCAATGTTTAAGACTCCTCAAGAATTCACTTCTGATTTACCAAACTGATGAAAATACTAAGAATCTTTAAAATTGCTTTCGCTTCGGTACCATTGTGGTAGGCAGAATAGTACCCTCCTCCCCCAAAACGTTCACATCCTGCTCCCTGGCATGTGTGCACAGGTTACCGTACATGGCAAAAGACTTTGCAGATGTGAATAAGGATTTTTTTTTTTGAGACAGAGTTTCACTCTTGACACCCAGGCTGGAGTGCAATGGCATGATCTCGGCTAACTGCAACCTCTGCCTCCTGGGTTCAAGCGATTCTCCTGCCTCAACCTCCTGAGTAGCTGGAATCACAGGCGCCTGCCACCACGCCTGGCTAATTTTTTGTATTTTTAGTAGAAACAGGGTTTCACCATGTTGGCCAGGCTCCAGGCTGGTCTCGAACTCCTGAACTCAGGTGATCGACCCAGCTCAGCCTCTCAAAGTGCTGGGATTATAGGTGTGAGCCACCCTACCCAGCTGTGATTAAGGATTTTGACATGGGAGATTATCCTGGATTGTCTGGGATGGGCACGATGTAGTCACAATGGTGTTTATAAGTGAAAGAGGATGACAGGTCAATCATTGTCAGTAATATGATGTGAGAGTGACTCGACTGGCCATTGTTGGCTGGGAAGGCAGAGGAAGGCGCCGCAAGCCAAGGAATGCGGGAGGCTTCTAGACAATGTAAAAGGCAAGAAAACAGATGATCTCCTAGAGCCTCCAGAAGGAACTCAGCCCCACTGATACCTGATGACAGCCCAGTGAGACTCATTTTGGGCTTTCACCCACTGAAATTATAAGATAATACACATGTGTTGTCTTAGGCCATGAAACTGGTGGTAATGTTACAGCAGCAACAGGAAATTAATCCAATCACAATCACATCATGCCAGATTTGCTGCTGAAAAGTACTGTATTCCAGTTAGGATTAAAACCCGTCTACTCCATTTAGTAAAATCTCTCTAACAATATTTATCAAACAAATATCTACAAAATATTTCAACTTTCATAGAACTGAATTTTCTTAGTTCCTTTTCTCAAGAGGGAGGTGAGTGTCAAACTCTAATTGTATTCTATAGTTGGGTAAATATGGAGCAAGGTGTTTCTGTAAAACTTAAGGTACATAAAAATATATATAACAGACAGAAATGGATCTTTAGGTCTCGGATGGGTCACTCCAGTGAGAACTCAACTGCTGTGTCACACCAAGTTTTGGGAATAAACACATGTCTAGATAAAATTCTATTTTTCACATATTCAGTTTCCGAGATACATTAGAAATTCAGCCTTCAGAAGTAGTTAGTACATTACTTAAACTAATATCCCCAAGAACTTAAATTCCGTATTATACTGGCAGAAAATGGAGCTGTGAAACTTCATTTTTATGGCTTTCACAAGAGGAAAAGAAATAAAGACAGCTTTTACTTGAATTGCTCAGGTTAAGCTATTATTTTCCAAGGTGTATTTCAATGGCCTTTTTTGGGACCAGGCGTGCATTTCATGTAAAATGATCTCTGACTTAAAAGGTTCTGGAGTGGGAAATATACATAAGAATCATTGGCCTCTCAGTGTAACATAATAACCCAGCCTGCTATCTAACTGCACAATACAATCCTAGGTAAGATTGCTGGGAGCATATTTTCAAGCTCTATCTCTATTGGAATTTCTATGTATGCCAATTTTGGATCAGCTGCAAGTAATCCAAGGTCCCCAGTGGTACACTGTGAAGGAAATAAAAACAAGCTGGAATTGGTAGGGATCAAGACCATAGGGAAGATCCAGCTATAGCATTAGCTTCCAAGGAAGATGACCAGTCCCCCAGAAGTAATGGGTTGGGAACAGGGGAAGCATGGGTTCACTCCAGGATGGTATTACTATTCAAATCGTAGGTATTCAAGTCTAACTGATGGATGATATCTCTGAATGAAGTAAGTATCCCTTAGCACATGGGTAGTAGCTGCGCCTTTCAAGAAGGAAGGTAATCCATATCCATCACATGGATTAAAGCAGAAGAGATTAAAGCTAGAGTAGGAGGAAATGGGGTAAAAACATATATAGCTCTACAGGGAGAAAAGGTTAAGCAGACTGCCAAGGTGGATGTTGAACTAGGGGGCAGCTCCAGGCCAAGGAAGAAAGTTGTTAATTAAGCAGCACAAAATCTCTCTGCTATATGGGTTACACACAAAGAGGGTTACTCAAGAGACCAGCAGTTCCTTGAGCAGCAACCAAACTTCAGACAGCTGAATTCTGTATCTCATACATGGTGGGTAAAGAACTCTGGATAAACTTCTTAGCTCGGCTCTGACTGGCTCGGGGGCTGGCTGTGGCTGGTCCTGCCAGGTGAAAATCGTCAATCCTTACAGACAGGCAGAGCCAAGGGCAGTGTGGGAGTGGCATTTCCAACAGTGTTGGTTTCCTCCATGTGGATCATAATATTTTTCAGTAAGAAGCTGTGAGAATTTGAATTTTGCATTCCTTCTCCATTCTTAAAGCTGCTCTGTTCCCATCTCATGGACATTTAACTTCGTAATTCAATTAAATGAGACTGAAATTTAAAATGGAAAAGTTAAAAGAAGTTCTCCATCACTTGTAATCCCTAGGTCTGGCCCTGCATTTGCTTAGCCCAAAAGAGTAAGGCAGATCAAGACAGATGAACCTGAGAGCATGGGAGCAAGGAAGGGAGGAGGCAAAGCAAACTCTGAACTGAATCAGAGCACATGCAAAGCACAAAGGTAAGCAAGGTCCAGCAGAGCCGATGAACCATGGCTGTTCAGGGCTCTCTGAAGGCTGCTAAAGAAAACCCAGCACTGCAGAGGAGGCCAGTGGAAACCCAGACAAGAGTCCATTAAAGTCACAGCTCTTCTGAGACATCAAGCAGCCACCTTCCCCACTAACGGCACACAGTTTCACAGGCAGGGAGGCAGGGGAGCAGGTTGAGAGTGAGTCAGTCAACTCCTGATGTCATTAGTGTGGAGAGAAGTTTCAGTTCACTTGAAAGGTTTTAGCTTTCAGACCTGATACATTCCTAAATACAAGGAGGGCAAATTGCACACATTAATCCACAAAGGCAAAATGTACTGCAGTAGAAGTCTGCAGAGGGGTTTCCTCATGGATCCCACTCCATGGGAGCTTGTGGGAGAATGGACTCCATAGAGCTTGAACTTCACAGCCATGCAGCTAATTAGCAATCTTCTTGTTAACTTCCGAATGCTCTGCTTCATAGATTATCTTTTGTGTCCCTTCCCACCACCCCTTAATACAGTCCTGATATGCCAGTGCTGGAAGGTGGGGTCAGAAGAAAGAGAGAGGTAGGTGTAGAACTGGACGATCTCATTGTCAGAGTGTGAGTGGCCCTGGGGACCCACCAGGACTAAGGACTGATCTTGGACTTTGAGGACAGACAGGGCCTATGGCCCATCTAAGACCTGGCCACTGAGTTATTAAGGAACAGGCCAAAAAATAGTTCCTTCCCTTTTTTAGTTTCCCTTTTGGCAGAGCTTACATCACCCCACCTGTCAGACTAAAAGTGGTATGGAGCTTTGTAAATAAAAATGCCAGTTATGAAAACACCTGCAGCGATGATCTCAGGTGGCATCTCCAGGAACCAGAATGTGAGATGGAGATTGCATGCAGGTGGTTTATCAGGGAGTGCCACCCATTGGGGAGTGAAGGAGGCCAGATTGGGCAGTGGAAGAAGCTCACCAGTGATGCAGTCACAAGTAAAGGTCTCAGCTTATCCCACTGAGAGCTCCCAGGCTGGCCTGGCTTTGCAGAGTTGTGCTGAATTGGGATGAGGCTGACAGATCTTAACACTCCTGCGTGGTCACTCATTGAATGTGGGCTGTCCAGGACAGAAGGATGTGACCTTGGTCCAGGTGGCTTTCTTCAGGCCCGTCCTGGAAAGACACTTGGATGAGGACAGTCAACCTCCGACACAGGGAGAATGAAGCCTCGAGTTTGCAGGATGCAATCCAGGTGGTGTGCCACTGTGTCCTCTGCATCCCTCACTGCACGGCTCCCATTTTCTGGCTTCATATGCTACACTCTGGGAGCAGTGCCCCCCAAGATACTGAGGGATCTTTTTTTTCTGGAAGACGCTTTTAAGACAAAAGTTAGTGGTATGAACTACAACTCTTGCCACAGCAGCTGATTGTGTGCGTATAACTGGTTCTCATCATTCTCCTTCTTTACTATCCATTCTGGATCCCCCCATCTACTCTAGGTAGTGTCTTACTGATTTAGACGGTTTACCTGGGGGGTGGTCCATACCCTCATGCCTGAGTAACTTGGGTGCCTGGTCACTATGCACCTCTTGAGCCATGGATTCTGCTTTTGTTCATTTCCCATCACAGTGGGGCAAGAGAGTGTCAGGAGACATCCAAGCAGATCACCTGGTGCCACCCATATGTTTTCCAGCTCTCCTTCCTCAGTTACTCCAGCTAGAATGGTGACTCCTCTCTTTGCCTGGCATAAGAAGTTTGCAGCAACTAGGTGGAAGCCATAGTCTGAGGTTTAGTGGGATACTTGCTATGTCCTGTGGTGGATGTATTTCTCTTCTGGGAACCATGACCTCTGAACCACAAAACCCAGAGTTCAGGCCAAAACCCACAAATTCTCCAAGTAAGTCACTGGGAGTGACAGAAAGCAGGGCCACTCCTACTTCTCAGTCCCCAGAACCCTTCATTCTATCTAATGGTTTGCACGCAGGTAGTTCACTGGGGAGTGCTCTCAGTATTATACTCATGGGAGTGTGAAGGACTTAGAACTGGGCAACTGGAGAAGGACCATGATATAGTCATAAAAAGCCTCAGCTAGTCCCACAGGGAACTTTAGGGCTGCATGACCCTGCAGAGCTATCCTGAATTGGGATGAGCAGACCAGACCTTTATACTTCTGCATTGCCATTTAACGGTTGTTGATTTAGGGTATATCCTGAATCCTGGAGGGTGACACCCCATCCTCGTTGGGTATCTTCTCCCTCTGTGGCTCCTCTTCCTCTGACTTCCTTATCCTCAATCTTCTCATCTTTCTCCTTCCAGGCCCCTGACCAACCAGTCAAATCTTTACCACCGTCTATAAAGATTCCAACCTCAGATGACTACTCTTTTCACCCAAAATAGATATACAGGTGAATCATCCAAAACTCTGCCCCATTGTGAGGATTTCCAGCTTACACCTACATACTGAGCTGATGCATCCATGCACCAAATGTGGCCTTTACTCTCCGTTGTCAGGTGGTCATAAGAGCATCCCCCACGTGGCTGAGGGAGAAGCACCAGTTTCTCAGTGGATGACACAGGGATCTGGACCACCTGCTCACGCAGCTTTACTTACGCCCTGTGGTCCTGTTTGCGCCAATTCTCACATACCCCACTTCTACCTTACTTATGACAGAGGGTGCGAGAGTTAACATAGTCCTGGGAAAAGATCACATATGTATTCTCTTTTCTGTCCAAAGTGATTGTGAACTACTTCCGATCTTCCTTTCTCCCGAGAACAACCCCCCTGACATTATCTATATTAATAGACACATCCTGTGTGTCAGGAACAAGTTGATCTCTTATAGCAAAGATGTCGCATGTTGACAAAATTTGTAAAATGTTGGTTGAGTTTACAGTAATCCACTGTTTCACTCTTCAAGATCTGTCTGCCTTTTGTAGTGGGGCAGACTGGCTCATTAGTGGGGACACGATGGGGTCCGCTCTCCTCCTCCCCTTGCATCTTTAGGTCTTTAAAAATTGCACCAGTCTTTGACATTTGTTGCCCCTTGGTTGTTGTGATGGTTAATTTTGGGTGTTGATTGGATTAAGGGATATCCAGAGAGCTGGTAAAGCATTTTTTCTGGGTATGCTTGTAAGGATGTTTCCAGAAGAGGCTGGCATTTGAGTCAGTGAACTAAGGAAGAGCCACCGTCACCCAGTGGAGGTGACACTATTCAACTGGCTGAGGGCCCAGATAGGACAAAAGGGCAGAAGAAAGATGAATTATTTCTCTCTTTTCTGGAGCTGGGACATCCTCCTTCTTCTGTCCTTGGATATCAGAACCCCTGGTCCTCTGGCCTTTGTACTCCAGGACTTCCATCAACAGCACCCAGGTTCGCAGGCCTTTGGTCTCTAACAGAGTTACACCATTGGCTTCCTTGGTTCTGAGGCCTCCAGACTTGAATGGAGCCACACTGCTGGCTTCCCCGGTTTTCCAGCTTGCAGAAGGCACAGCATGGACTTCTCAGCCTCCATAATCATGTGAGCCAATTTCCCTGATAAATCCCCTTTCACATATGTATAGGTACATATATTGGTTCTCTCTCTGAAGAACCCTAATATACTTGTGAAGTTGCTTTCTGTTAACTGTCTTGGCCACTAGGTGAGGACGTGCTTTTCATTCAGGCTTCCTTGCATTAATAACTCTTACCCCACAGCTAAGGAGCTAGCATGGGTGTTTTGTCAATCACTGCTTACATCTGTTCCTATTACACATTCCAGGTCTGGGGAAGAGACTTCCTGGTGGACCTGTGCATCACTAGACACACTAAGAGACAGATCTGACCAGCACCTCACTTACTATCTGGCCACCATGTTCCTACACTTTAACAGGGGGCCTAGATGTCACTTCATCTCCCCAGGTATCAATATCAGCTCAGACTCTGTGTCCACCTGTCTCTGAATATTTGTGTATTCCCTTTTTCTCAGTGTACGAGTACACAAGTTCTGGAGGAAGCATGTTCCAAGGACTGTCTGGCCTTGCATAGCATATCCTCTCCAACATGCCTGCTTCTCTGAGTCTTTTGGTCCTGTCTCTGCCATCTTCCATGGTAGTTCTGACACTTCCACTTCATACAGTATGAGCCATCTATTTCTCCAAGTTCCAAGAGACATCATAGCAGCATTTAGATTGTTTTCTTGGGGTTCTTGTCAGGGTGCTATATTCTGTATCATGGGAGAGGATTCTCATATCCCTAAATTCTCCCTTGTCCAACTTTCTTTTCTGTCTAGGAGGCAGGACTCACAGAAGCCAGTACTAGTGGCTTTCGCCAGTACACATTAGCTACATCCTGCAGCCCCTTCCTAGCGTAGCCTTCTTCTCTTCAAACAGACCCACTGCTTCCCCAGCCAAGTCATGGTGTGACTCAACCCTAGTTGTAAGCCTGTTGATCAGGAGGGAAGATGTGAGTGGATTTAGGGAAGGAAGAGCATGTTGTCTTGTAAAGCAGAGACCTCTGTGCCATGTTCAGGCAAGGGAGGAGCATTAGCCTTTAACAAGGAGCAATGGGCCCCAACTGTGGTCCCAGAAGGTTCAGATAAATCTGGAAATTCTCTTTTTTCTATTACGTCAACCCAGATATACCTATCCCAGGGTTCAAGGTCGCACTCCTGGCCTTAGCATAGCAGACCTGTCAGGGGTAAGAACGCAACCTTCTCTAGAGCTCTGCTACCTTCATGATTAAGCCCCCGGCCCGTTCCTCAGTTTTTCAGCCCTCCAACTCCAAGAGATGAGTCTCTTTATATGCTGTGAAGGAAGCTTTCTGGATTTCACCTTTAGCCTTTAGTTTGTGATTTATCACTCTTTGTATCAACTGTTGCAGGTCTGGATCCCTGAGAAACAAAATCTGAGACAGATTAGCCCACAAAAAGCTTGTTAGGAAGTGGAACTACTCTGGGGATCATCTCTTGTAGGACAGTGAAGGAAGCAGGGTTGGGCCAAGGGAGAAGATGAACCATGATGTGACCACAACAGAGGCCTCATGGATCCCATGGGGAGCTCTGGAGCCGGATGGCCCTGCAGGGTGGTTTCAAGTTGGGATGAGTCGGGCAGGCATCTGGCAGTCACCCAGTAAGGGTTGCCCCTAGGAAGGAAGCTTAACCTTGGTCAAGGTGACTGACTCTCTGTAACCCAGAACAAGTCCAAACAAGGACTTAGCAACGAGTTGTTGGCCTTCGGGAGATGGAATGAATGCTTGCGGCTGCTAGGGGGATCTAGACAGAGAATCATGACATCATCTACAACAACCTACCTAACACATATGGAGCTTTACAAACCTTAACCGCGTAACAAGTCATCGTTTTCAGATCCTCAGGTAAAATTTAGGTGAAATACGTTTTTGTGAGCTTCAATTACACCACATCTTGAGTTTTCTAGGGGTCTTAGGTTTCAAAACAAACCAAGATCTTTTTTTTTTCCTTTTTAACAGACAACAAAAGGGGTCCATGTGGCATTTGGAGCAGATGATCCCAGTGATGGTCCTGTAAATGGTCCCAGAATTTCAATCCTCTTGTCTACCCTTCCTTTGCTACTTGGAGCTGAAAGCCAAAACCGACTCTCTAAGCAACTCAACATGCTAATAGTCCCGTGGTACACATATATATGTTCTCTGAGCTATGCTGAGTCATGCTTTCATGGTCCTGAGCCACCCATAGCCATCCGCTATCTGCACTGGCTCTGTAGACAGCACACTGATTGCCCCCAGTGCAAAGAAGCAACATAATAAGCACAGAACATTCCTTAGCAAGGAAAAGCAGTTGAATTCCGTGCAATGAAGACAAATTGGCCATAAACTCTGCAAGCCACGGAGGTTATTTCAGTTAGTAAATGATTAAAGTCTCTAATCTCTGGAGCCGTAATAAAGAACACCAGAGAAAGGGGCTGGGTTTGTGATACCAGGGGAAGGTGCAAAAACGTCTCTCTTGAGACCATGCCAGAGGAAGCCTACCCCATAAAAGAACCACAGATAAGTAAGACATCATTAATAAATCAATGACAGGAAAATGAAAATGGAAGCAGATGAATCAGCCAGCGGATCGGCTTGTAGATGAAAAACAGCACATCTGTTGCTGCTGTCGGTGCATTAACAAATAAGTCTGCTGGATCAGATGGTCTTTCACGCTAATACTTGGAATAATGAAGCTTCAAGAGCGATTAAACCATAAATCAATTTTTAAATGTATCTTGTACCTCCCCCAAATAACAGGAGGCATATTTTTCCTCGCTTTGAATTCTTCTTGGCAGGCATCAGAAGGTGCAGGGATAAAAAAAATGCTGCCTCATTTTGGCTCTGCTGTGAGGTACAGGCACACAGCTAATTTAGTGTTTAGCCTCACGCTTTGATTCTTACCAGCTGAAGGTGCTGAGCTGTGTACTTCATTGATACGTTAAGTCCAAGCCAATGCATTTCAGCCCAAGCAGTACCCACCTGTCTTCTTGTCCAGGACAGCTTGGTTCTACTGCCTGTTCCTCTTCAAGCAGCTATTGATTTACATTTCATTTTGTTATTTTTTGAGGACTTCAGCCAAATTAGGAATTGAGGTGGTGAAGCATTTTTCTCCTTTGAAGCATAACTTTTTGTTTTCTTCTATACTGATAAAAGTTACTTCTCTCTAATGGCAGAGTGGCCTGGTTTTAGGGCATTAAGGATGGACATGAATGGTTAATTTGGCAAATTCTACATCCATGTCCAAGAGAAAGAGATGTGCTCTCCACGTAATTTTTTATTTAAAGATGTTGGGACAATAAGGAAGGTAAAAAGGGAAAGGTTCAGGCTAAGAAAGGCAGACAAGGCCAGAAAGGACATAGGCTCACCGATCAGAAAAGGAATTTAAGTTTTGCTCCAAAATTTCTCTGAAAAGCAGAAAATCCTGTGAACTGCCCAATAAATGAGTTCTTACTGAATAAGACAAGTAGGGGAAGAAATAGGAAGAAAGAAGGAAAAAGAAAGATATGTAAGAAGATGAGGAGAAATGGTGAGAGGAGAACCCAGGATGAGGCAGAGGGAAACCAGGCCGTATTTCCTCTCAGTGCACGACCTTCACTCCACGTTACACCTCCTAACCAGCCAGGGGACAGTAGCACTCCAAGGAAGCAAACTATCTTCCCTCCTCCTTCTTCTTCTTCTCCTTGAAACACAATGGCTCTTTCAGGAAACAAGCAAACAAAAGCCAGGAAGAAACTATTTTGTTTCCCATGTCACAGAGAACAGGCTACCCTTGGGTCAGTAGATAGGGTATTCTGAGTTCATTTAGAACAGTCAGCAACACCCATGCTTGGTGAGAAGATGCCAAAAAAGTTATGGCAAGTGTAAACTTTTATGTTAATTAATGAGTGACAAGCAAATAAAACCATCAAGGCTCATACAAATATTTCCAGAAATAAGTACAAAGTTAGACAGAGGCTGTTTTTTTTTTTAAATCATTGTAGAATCTGACAATATAAACTTTTCATGTTAGATATTACCTAGACACAATTAGAATCCAAACCAGTAGGAAAATTCCATGGCCACCTGATAACTTCATATGAAGATATCTGGAAAATTTAGGGACAAATGATATCCTATAAACCAAGGTTTCTCAAACTTTTATGTGCTACAACTATCTGAGGATCTTGTGGAAATTCAGATTCTAGGGAAACACTTCTGGAATGGTAGAACAGACTCTTCCATAAGAAGCAATAAAAGTCCTGGCAAAAATAGCCAAAATCAATTTTTCTCAGAATTGTGGAATTTAGCTAAAGGTATACAACACTCTGAGGTGGATTTCTTCAAGAAAAGCAGCTGAATATTGGCAAGAACAGCAAGCTCTGTGGCATTCTAGCTTGCTGTTCTTGTGGCATTCTAGCTTGCTGTGACCTATCCTCATTCCCTTCTCCGCAGTTCCATAATAGTCTTGAAAGTGAACAGCCTCACAGCCATAGTAGCCATAAAAACCAGCAGCCTAGCACTTACTGAAGGAGGAAGAATGGCCTTGGAGCTGAAGTCTAAAGACACTCAAGATTCAAAAACAAATAAGTTGAAGGTAAAAGGAAGGAAGAAGATTTGCTATGCAATAGTAACCTAAAGAGAGTTGCAGTGGCTATAATATTAATAGAAAAATAGATGTTAAGACCATTATTACTAGAGATAAAAAGAACATTTTGTAATTATAAAATGGCCAATCAGGAAAACATAGCAATTACAAACATGTATGCCTCTAATAACAGAGGCCCAAAATACATGAAAGAATAACAGAATTGAGGAAGAATTAGATGATTCAGCAGTAATAGTTGTAAATTTCAACATCTCACTTTTAATAATAGATAGGCTGATAAGGCAGAAGATCAACAAGGTAATGGAAGACTTGAACAACACTATAAAACAGCTAAACATGGCAAAAATCTACCGCACACTCCACCAAATGACAACAGAACACACGTTGTATCAACTGAACACTCAGCATTCCCAAGAATAGAACACGTTAGGTTATAGAACGAAGTCTCAATAACATCAAAAAGATCGAAATCATACAATCTTCTGTGACAGAATGGAATGAAATTAGAAATCAACAATGGAAGAAATTTTCAGAAATTCATAAATATGTGAAAATTAAAAGACACACTTCTAAATAACCAATGACTTAAAGAAGAAATTACAAGGGAAATAAAACAATACTTTGAGATGAATACAAGAAAACCACAACATATCAAAACTTAGTCCATTTTGGTTGCTATAACACAATGCCATGAATTGGGTAGATTTTAAGCCACATAAATTTATTTCTCACAGTTCTGGAGCCAAAACAATCTTGAAAAAGTAAAACAAAATAAAGGACTAATACTTTCCAATTTTGAAACCTATGATAAAACTCCAAAAATCAAGAAAGTATGGTACTGGCATGAAGATAGACTTATAGATGATTAACATAGAACTGAAAGTCCACAAAGAAGTTGTTAATTAATGGCCAACTGAACTGTGAACAAAGTGTCAAAGCAATTCAAGGGGGGAAGAAAAATCTTTTCAACAAATGGGTACTAGAACAACTGGATAGCCACATGCAAAAGAAAGAAATTGGTTCCCTTCATCATGCTCATGCCATATACAAAAACTAACTCAAAACAGATCAGACAAAAATGAAAGTACTAAAACTACAAGGTTTTTTTTTTTAACTTTTAGTTTCAAGGGTACATGTACAAATTTGTTATATAGGCAAATTGCAAATCATGGGCACTTGGTGTACAGATTATCTCATCACCTAAGTAATACGCATAGTCCCTGATAGGTAGCTTTTTGATCCTCACCCTCCTCCCACCCTTCATCATCAAGTAGGCTCCAGTGTCTGTCATTCTCTTGTTTGTGTCCCTGTGTACTCAGTGTTTAGCTCCTACTTATAAGTAAGAACATGCCGTATTTGGTTTTCTGTTCCTGCATTAGTTAGCTTAGGATAATAGCCACCACCTCCATCCATGTTGTGCAAAGGATATGATCTCATTCTTTTTAATGGTTGCATAGGATTCAATGCTTTCTGTATACTACATTTTCTTTATCCAGTCTACTGGTGATAGGCCTTTAGGTTGATTCCATGTCTTCACTACTGTGAATTGTACTGTGATGAACATGTGTGTGTATGTGTCTTTAGAGCGGAAAAATTTATATTCATTCCTTTGGGTATATACCCAATAATAAGATTGCCGGAATGAAAGATAGTTTTAAGTTTAAGACATCACCAAACTGCTTTCCACAATGGCTGAACTAATTTACATTCCCACCAGCAATGCAGAAGTGTTCCCTTTTTTCTGCAACCTTGACAGCATCTGTTAATTGACTGTTTAATAATAGCTATTCTGATTGGCATGAGACGCTAGGTATCTCATTGTGGTTTTGATCTACATTGCTTTAACGATTAGTGATGTTGAGCATTTTTTAATATGCTTGTTGGCTTTGTGTATGTCTTCTTTTGAAAAGTGTCTGTTCATGTCCTTTGTCCACTTTTTAAAGGAATTGTTTTTTGCTTGTTAATTTGTTTAAATCTCTTATAGATTCTGGATATTTGACCTTTGTCAGGAGCATAGTTTGCAAATATTTTCCCCCGTTCTGTAGGCTGTCTTTTCACTCTGTTGATAGTTTCTCTTGCTTTGCAGAAATTCTTTATTTTAATTAGTCCCATTTGTTAATTTTTGTTTTTGTTACAATTTCTTTCGGCATCTTTGTCACGTAATCTTTACCAGGGGCATTTACAGGATGGTATTTCCTAGGTTCCATTCCAAGGTTTTTTATAGTTTTAGGTTTGACATTTAAATCATTAATTCATCTGGAGCTCATTTTTGTATATGATGTAAGGAAGAATCCATTGTCAATCTTCTGCATACGGCTAGCCAGTTATCTCAGCACCATTTACTGAAAAGGGAGTTCTTTCCCCATTGTTATTGACTTTATTGATGATCACATGGTTGTAGATCTGTGCATTCTTTCTTGGCTCTCTATTACATTCCATTGGTTTGTTTCTATTTTTGTACCAGCACCATGCTGTTTTGATTACTATAGCCTTTTAGTATAGTCAGATAGTATGATATCTCTGTCTTTGTTCTTTTTGCTTAGGACTGTTGTGGCTATTCATGCTCTGTTTTGCTTCCATGTAAGTTTTAAAATATTTTTCTAATTCTGTGAAGTATGCCATTGGTAGATAGACAGAAACAGCAATGAATCTGTAAATTGGTTTGGGCAGTATGGTTATTTTAACAATATTGATTCTTCCTATCCATGAGCATGAGTGTTTTCTGACTCATTTATGTCAAATCTGATGGTTTGAGCAGAGTTTTGTGATTCTCATGATAGAGATCTTTCACCTCCTGGTATTTGGCTGTATTCCTAGGTATTTTATTATTTTTGTGGGTATTGTGAATTGGATCATGTTATTGGTTTGGCTCTCACCTTGGACATTGTTGGCATATAGAAATGCTACAGATTTTTGTATATTAACTTTATATCCTAAAACTTTGCTGAAGTTGTTTATCAGATGTAGGAGCTTTTGAGCAGTGACTACGGGATTTTCTAGGTATAGAATTATATCATCTGCAAATAGAGACAGTTTGAGTTCCTCTCTTCCTATTTGGATGTTTTCTGTTTCTTTCTCTTGCCTTATTTCTCTGGCTAGGACTTCCAGTAACATGTTGAATAGGAGTGGTGAGAGTGGGCATGTTCTTGCTTGTTCTTGTTCTCAAGGGAAATGCTTCCAGCTTTTGTTCATTCAGTATGATGCTGGCTGTGGGTTTTTCATAGATGGCTTTAATTATTTTGAGATGTGTTCCTTCAGTGTCTAGTTTATTGAGGATTTTTAACATTAAAAAATGTTCAATTTTATCAAGTTGTTTCTGCATCTATTGAGATTATGTGGGTTTTGTTTTTAGTTCTGTTTATGCACTGAATCACATTTATTGATTGGCATATGTTGAACCAAACTTGTACCCCAGGGTTAAAGCTATTTGATCATGTTGGATTAGATTTTTTATGTGCTGCTGGATTCCATTTGCTAGTATTTTGTTGAGAGTTTTTGTATCTATGTTCATCAATTGGCCTGAAGTTTCCTTTATTTGTTGTGACTCTGTCAGGTTTTGGTATCAGGATTATGCTAGCTTCATAGAATGAATTAAAGAGGAGTTACTCTTCCTCATTTTTTTTTTTCAGAAAAGTTTCAGTAGGAATGGTACTAGCTATTCTTTATTTGGTACAATTTGGCTATGAATCCATCTAGTCCTGGGTTTTTTTCTGGTTGGTGGGCTTTTTATTACTAATTTGATTTCAGAATTCCTTATTGGTTTGTTCAAGGATTCAGTTTCTTCCCAGTTTAATCTTGGGAGGTTGTATATTTCCAAGAATTTAGCCATTTTTCTAGGTTTTCTAGTTTGTGTGCATAGAGGTGTCCATAGTAGTCTCTGAGGATTTTTTGTATTTCTGTAGGGTCAGTGGCAATGCTCCTTTGACAGTTCTGATTGTGTTTATTTAGATCTTCTCTCTTCTCTCGTCATTAGTCTAGCCAGAAGTCTATAAATCGTATTTATTCTTTCAGCAAACTAACTCTTGAATTTTTCAATCTTTTGTGTCTCAATTTCCTTCAGTTCAGCTGTAATTTTGATTATTTCTTGCCTTCTGAGAGTTTTGGGGTTGGTTTGCTCTTATTTTTCCAGTTTCTCATGGTGTGATGTTAGGTTAGTAACTTGAGTTTTTGTTTTTCTTTTTCTTTTTACAGGGTCTCACTCTGTCACCCAGGCTGAAGTGCAGTGACATGATCTTGGCTCAATGCCATCTCTCCTTCCTGGAATCAAGTGATCCTCCCACCTCAGCCTCCCAAGTAGCTTGGACTACAGGCATAAGCCAGCATGCCCAGCTAATTTTTTGTAAAGATAGGGTTTTGCTATGTTGCCTAGGCTGGTCTTGAACTCCTGAGCTGAAAGCAATCCACCTGCCTTGGTCTCCCAAAGCATTGGGATTACAGATGTGAGCCACAGCATCAGGCCCTCTAACTTTTCTATGTGGGCATTTAGCACCATAAACTCCCCCTTTTAACACTGCTTTAGCTATGTCCTAGAGATTATGGTATGTTTTATCTTTGTTCTCATTAGTTTCAATTTCTTGATTTCTGCCTTAGTTTCATTGTTTTCCCAAAAGTCATTCAGGAGCAGGTTGTTTAACTTCCATGTAATTGTATGGCTTTCAGTGATTTTCTTAGTATTACTTTCTATTTCTATTGCACTGTAGTCTGAAGGTATGGTTGGTATGACTTTGGTTTTTTTGAATTTGCTGATAATTGTTTTATGGCTGGTTATTGTTTGGTTGATTTTTTAGTAGGTGCCGTATGCAGATGAGAAAAAATCATATTCTGTTGTTTTTGGTGAAGAGTTCTGTAGATGTCTGTTTGGATCTGAAATGGTTTGGGCCTGTGTCCCTTCACAAATCTCATTTCAAATTATAATCCCCAATGTTGGAGGTGGAGCCTGGTGGGAGGTGATTAGGTGATCATAGTGTTGGGTTTCCCCTTTGGTACTGTTCTCATGATAGTGAGTGAGTTACCATGAGATCTGGTTGTTTAGAAATGTAGGTCACTGCACCTGCCTCTTCCTCCTGCGCTGGCTGTGTAAGACATGCCTGCTGCCCTTTTGCCTTCCATCACAATTGTAAGTTTCCTGAGGCTCCCCAGCCATGCTTCCTGTACAGCCTGCAGAACCATGAGCCAATTAAACCTCTATTCTATATAAATTACCCAGTCTCAGATATTTCATTACAGCGGTATAAAAATGGACTAACACACGTCCATTTGGTCAAGTGTCGAGTTCAGGTCCCAAATATCTTTGTGTGTTTTCTGCCTCAGTGATCTGTCTGATATTGTCAGCAGGGTGTTCCCACTATATTGTGTAGTTATCTAAGCCTCTTTGCTGGTCTCTAAGAAGTCATTTTATGAATCTGGGTTCCACTTTGTTGGATGCATATATATTTAGGATTGTTAGATATTCTTGTTGAATTGAATCCTTTACCATCATGTAATACCCTTCTTTTTCTTTTGTGATCATTGCTGGTTTAATGTCTGTTTTGTCTGAAATTACAAAATCAATCCCTGTTATTTTCTGTCTTCCATTTGCTTGGTAGATTTCTCTCTGTTCCTTTATTCTGACCCTGTGGTTATCATGAATGTAAGACAGATCTCTTAAAGACATCATACAGTTAGGTCTTGCCTTTTTATCAAACTTGCCACTCTGCGTCTTTTAATTGGGATATTAAGCCCATTTACATTCAAGGTTAATGATATAGGTTTGGCTTTGTACCCACTCAAATCTCATCTTTAATTAGAGCTCCCATAATTCCCACATGTTGTAGGAGGGACCCAGTGGGAGAAAATCTTCACAAACTATGCATCTCACAAAGGACCAATATCCAGAATCTACAAGAAAATCAAATAAATCAGCAAGAAAGAAACAAAATAATCCCATCAAAAAGTGGGCTAAGGACACGAGTTGACAATTCACAAAAAAAAAAAAAAGAAATACACACACACGCACGCACACACACACACACAAGGCTGGGCCATGACAGCTCACACCTATAATCCCAGCACTTTGGGAGGCCAATGTGGGTGGATCCTTTGAGGCCAGGAGTTCGAGAAACCAGCCTGGCCAACATGGTGAAACCCTGTTTTTACTAAAAAATACAAAAATTAGCTGGGTGTGTTGGCACATGCCTGTAATCCCAGCTACTCAGGAGGCCGAGGCATGAGAATCACTTGAACCTGGGAGGTGGAGGTTTCAGTGAACGGAGATCACACCACTGCACTCCAGCCTGGGTGACAGAGTAAGATTCTGTCTCAGAAGAAAAGGAAGATATACAGATGACCAAAAACATATTTAAAAATGCTCAACATCAGTAATTATCAGGGAAATGCAAATCAAAACTACATTGTGACACCACCTTACTCCTGCAAAAATGGACATAATTTAAAAATAAAAAAATAATAGATTTTGGCATGGATGTGCTGAAAAGGAAACATTTTTACATTGCTCGTGGGAATGTAAGCTAGTACAACCACTATGGAAAACAGTGTGGAGATTATTTAAAGAACTAAAAGATCTGCCATTTGATCCAGCAATCTTACTACTGGCTATTTACCTGGAGGAAAAGATGTCATTATAGGAAAACAGACACTTGAACATGCATGTTTATAGCAGGACAATTTGCAACTGCAAAAATATGGAAGCAGCCCAAATTCCCATCAATCAATGAGTGGATAAAGAAAATGTGGTACATATATACTATGGAATACTACTCAGCCATAAAAAGGAATGAAATATTGGCATTCACAGCAACCTGAATGGCATTGGAAACCATTGTTCCTAAGTGAAATAACTCAGGAATGAAAAACCAAACACCACATGTTCTCACTTATAAGTGGGAGCTAAGCTATGAGGATACAAAGGCATAAGAATGATACAATGGACTTTGGGGACTCCGGGGAAAGTGTGAGAGGGGAGCAAAGGATAAAAGACCACACACTGGGTACAGTGTATATTGCTCAGGTGATGAGTGCACCAACTTTCAGAAATCACCAGTAAAGAACTTATCCATGTAACCAAACACTTGTTCTTCCAAAATCTATTGAAATAATACTTTTAAAATAAAGTGAAAAGACAATAGCAAAGACATACAATCAACCCAGGTGCTCAACAACAGTGGACTGGATAAAGAAAATGTGGTACTTATACACCATGGACTACTACACAGTCATAAAAGAACAAAATTATGTTTTTTGCCATGACATGGATATAGCTAGAGGCCATTATCCTAAGCAAATTCTAAGTAACAGAAAACCAAATATCTTACATTCACATTTATAAGTAGGAGCTAAGCATTGGGTGCACATGGACGCAAAGATGAGAATAGACACTGGAGACTCCAAAAATGGGGAAGGAGGGAGGAAAGGAAGGGCTGAAAAACTACCTATTGGGTACTATGTTCACTACTTGGGTGACGGGATCATTAGAAGCCCAAGCCTCAGCATCATGCAGCTAACCCATGTAAAACACCTGCACATATACCCCCAAATCTAAAATTTAAAAAAGAAAGTGAAAAGATAATGTACAAAATGAAAGGGAATATTTGAAAATCATATATCCATGATCTATAACAAATCCTTACAATGCAATAATAAAGAGAAATAACTCAAAATTGAGCAAAGTACATGAATAGACAATTCTCCAAAAAAGATATATAAATGGCTAGTAAGCACATGTAAAGATGCCCAATGTCATTAGCCATCAGTGAAATGCAACTGAAATATATAATGATACGCCATATCATACCCACTAAAATGGCTATCCTCTGCCCTCTCTCACCACTCCTATTCAACATAGTATTGGAAGTTCAGGCTAGGGACATCAGGCAAGAGAAAGTTTATAAAGGGTATTCAAATAGGAAGAGAGGACATCAAATTGTCCCTGTTTGCAGATGATATGATTGTATATTTAGAAAACCCCATTGTCTCAGCCCAAAATCTTCTTAAGCTGATAAGCAACTTCATCAAAGTCTCAGAATACAAAATTAATCTGCAAAACTCACAAGCATTCCTATACACCAATAATAGACAGAGAGCCAAATCATGAGTGAACTCCCATTCACAATTGCTGCAAAGAGAATAAAATATCTAGGAATACAACCAACAAGGGATGTGAAGGACCTCTTCAAGGAGAACTACAAACCATTGCTCAGGGAAATAAGAGAGGACACAAACAGATGGAGAAACATTCCATGCTCATGGTTAGGAAGAATCAACGTCATGAAAATGGCCATACAGCCCAAAGTAATTTATAGATTCAATGCTATCCCCATCAAGCTACCAATGACTTTCTTCACAAAATTGGTAAAAACCACCTTAAACTTCATATGGACCTAAAAAAAGAGCCCACATAGCTGAGACAATCCTAAGCAAAAGAAAAACAAAGCTGGAGGCATCACACTACTTGACTTCAAACTATATTACAAGGCTACTGTAATCAAAACAGAGATATAGACCAATGAAACAGAATAGAGGCCTCAGAAAGAATGCCACATGTCTACAACCATCTCATCTTTGACAAACCTGACAAAAACAAGCAGTGGAGAAACAATTCCCTATTTAATAAATGGTATTGGGAAAACTGGCTAGCCATATGCGGAAAGCTGAAACTGGATCCCTTCCTTACACCTTAAACAAAAATTAACTCTAGATAGATTAAAGATTTAAATGTGAGACCTAACACCATAAAAACTCTAGAAGAAAACCTAGGCAATACTACTCAGGACATAGGCATGGGCAAGGACTTCATGACTTTAAACACCAAAAGCAATGGCAACAAAAGCCAAAATAGACAAATGGGATCTAGTTAAACTTAAGAGCTTCTGCACAGCAAAAGAAACTATCAATAGAATGAATGGGCAACCAACAGAATTGGAAAACATTTTTGCAATCTACCCATCTGACAAAGGGTTACTATCCAGAATCTACAAAGAACTTAAACCCATTTACAAGAAAAAAACAACCCCATCAAAAAGTGGGCAAAGGATATGAACAGACACTTTTCAAAAGAAGACATTTAGGCAGCCAATGAACATATGAAAAAAAGCTCATCATCCCTTGTCATTAGAGAAATGCAAATCAAAACCACATTGAGATACCACCTCAAACCAGTTTGAATGGCGATCATTAAAAAATCAGGAGACAACAGATGCTGGAAAGGATGTTGAGAAATAGGAACGCTTTTACACTGTTGGTGGGAGTGTAAATTAATTCATCCATTGTGGAAGACAGTGTGGCAATTCCTCAAGGATCTAGAAATAGAAATACCATTTGACCCAGCAATCCCATTACTGGATATATACCAAAAGGATTATAAATCATTCTATTATAAAGACACATGTGCACATATGTTTATTGCAGCACTGTTCATAATAGTAAAGACTTGGAACCAACCCAAATGCCCATTAGTGATAGACTGAAGAAAATGTAGTATATATACACCATGGAATACTATGCAGTCATAAAAAAAGGATGAGTTCATGTTCTTTGCAGGGACATGGATGAAACTGGAAACCAACATTCTCAGCAAACTGACACAATAACAGAAAACCAACCACCACATGTTCTCACTCATAAGTAAGTGTTGAACAATGAGAATACATGGACATAGAGAGGGGAACATCACACACCAGGGCCTGGTGGGTGGAGGGCTAGGGGAGGAATAGCAAGGGGTCAGGGGATTGGGGAGGGATAGCATTAGGAGAAATACCTAATGTAGATAATGGGGCAATGGAAGCAGCAAACCACCACCATGGCTCATGTATACCTGTGTAACAAACCTGCACAATCTGCACATGTACCCCAGAATTTAAAGTATAATAGATAAATTTTAAAAATAAATAAAATAAAATGGCTATCCTCAAAAAGATAATAACAAGTATTGGTACAAATGTGGAGAAACTGGAAATACAATATGGTAAAGACACTTTGGAAAACAGTTTGGCAATTCCTCAAGTGGTTAAACCTAGAGTTACCATATAACCCCACAACTCTACTCCTAGGCATATGTATATATCCAAGAAAAATAAAAATGCATGTTCACACAAAAATTTGTGATAAACGTTTGCAGCAGCATTATTTATAATAGCCAAAAATTTGAAAGAACATAAGTGTCCATCAACTGATGAATGGATAAATTTTAAAATGTTATGTCCACACAATGGAATATTATTTAGTCATAAAAAAGAATGAAGTACTGACTTATATTATAACAAAAATGAACCATGAAAACATACACCAAGTGAACGAAACCAATTACAAAGACTACATACTGTACAATTCCATTTATGTGAAATGACCAGGATAGGCAAATCTACAGAGACAGAAAGTAAATTACTAGTTGCCTAGCGCTGAGGTAGATTTGGAGAGAAGTTCAGAGGGGCTGCTATTGGGTGTAGGGCTTCTTTTTCAGGTGATGAAGATGATCCAAAAGTGATTGTGTTTTTGGCTCTAAAGCTCTGTGAATATACTAAATGCCTTTGAATTGTATACTTTAAATGAGTGATTTTTAACTTTAACACATTAAAACAATTTAACAAAAAATTTATTAAACTTTAAATTTGTTCCTGTGAAGTATATTTCAATATAAAGCTGTAATCTGGGGGGAGAAAACACCACGACCTAACTCTCTCACACAATGAGAGAAAAAAGTGAGGATGGGAAATGTAGTCTCCAATTACTGGCATACTCCTAGTTCTATTTTAAAAGAAAGCAAGCAAGATGGATATTTGTGAACACCTAGACTCTGCCACACATCCCATCTCCACCACGTCCTGCTGTCTGACATAGCCTTCATGTGTGCAGATCAGGGGAGAAATTCCCCAAACATTCTTCCTATGCTGCTCTGACAGCCAACGTGACCATTTCCCAGCAGGCCCTGCTCCCATCTGCTGCAAATCGCCTACCATGGAGTTTACCCACTCCTCTGCGATATAGTTTTGTTTACTCAACATAGAAAGGCCATGTCCTGACTTAGCGTGGTATCTCCTTTAGCCTATATCTAATGTCCTGGCCTATACAAAGCAGAACCTATCCACTTCTGAGGTAAATACGTTTTTGAAAGAGAAATTTACTCCAAGTTTTTGAGGGCGTAAGTTAGATGCTCTGTGGATAACTTTCCCTGGTATCAAACTCTCCGTTTCATGTCATCCTTTACCACACTTTTTCTTATTTATTGAGACAGGGTCTTACTCCGTTGCCCAAGGCTGGAGTGCAGTGACATGATCTTAGCTCACTGTAACCTCCGCCTCCTGGGGTCAAGTGATATTCCTACCTCAGCCTCCCAAGTAGCCAAGACACTGCAGCCATATGCCACCACATTCAGTTAATTTTTGTATTTTTTGTAGAGACAGGGTTTCGCCATGTTGCACAGGCTGGTCTTGAACTCCTGAGCTAAAAGGATCAGCCCGCTTCAGCCTTCCAGTGTGCTGCAATTACAGGCATGAGCCACCATGCCTGGTCACCACACACTTTCAATGACCTTCTACTTTAGGGTGAATTCTTTAGAATTCTTTAGCATCCTAAAGGGGTTTGGAGGGTCTCCAGCTTAATAAATACGTCAGGGACCTTTACCATTTTATAACCTGTAGGGCCGAGAAGTCTCTGTGCAGGAAGGCCTAACATCCCTTCCTTCCATTGGTGAGTCCCACTGTATTCTTTGCTACAGTTTTAAAAGGAAATTTAGTAAGTGTCAAATAAGTGCTTGTTGATCTATTGATTCAGCTTCACCACAGAACTGAGAAAATTGAGTCTAAAAAGAAGTGAAATCATGCTTAAAGCCTGCACTATAGGGTAGCGTAGAGGGTTCACCAGGGTGCCTCAGCTTGCCCATTTGATAAATGAAGATGCTATTTTTGAAGTGTATGAGCATCTCCAGATAAATGCTAATAAGTGAGAAAATGGATTCAGCATCTGACTATCTGAAACTGGAAGGAGTTGACAGAAAAGCATTCCTTCTCTATAGTCAGGCTTCTCTATAACACGGGGGAGAGGCTGTTTTTCAGCAAGCTCAGGGAAAGAACACAGACAGGGAACTAAGTTGAGGGGTAAGTTCATTGACTCAACAGACATCCTTTTCTGTACTTTTACTTTCTCTTCTTACTTAAACAAAGTTGAAATTGTTTCCTTGCTGAGCTTCTTTTTCCAAAGTATTAGCTAAGGTGGTTGGTAATTGGGATACGTTTGCTCCTGTTAAATTCAGGATTTCAAGAAACAGCTGAATTTAAACTAACCTAAGTGTGATATATAAAGATCTTTAGTGTTCTTTAACCCAGACCATTATTAAACTTCCTGGAATATGGAAAAAACAAAAACCAAAAGAATTAAATAAACTCACATTGTGTTGTAAAGTCCATTTGCATTGCGCATACCAGCAGATCATGCTTGGGTGGGGTTTTCTTTTATTTCTTGACTTATTTCCTTTACTAGTGACCTCCATACTCATTGGAAGTTGTTAGCACATTACAAAGACGTTATGAAGCACCGATAGGTGTACATTTGTCCCATATTTAATTTTATTCCTGAGAGTAATGCTCAGGTTTTCATTCATGCTGGTTTTCTTTTCAGCACAATCTTGTATTTGGCAAATCAAACAATCAGGGATAGCTTCACAGGAGTACAACCTATGCAAACACACAGGGCCCCATGTTTAGAAAGTCCCCAGATTTAGAAGGATCACATACTTGGTTTAATGTTCTGCTGTCGTTATTTCCAAAGAAATTCATTTCTTTGGAGAGCCATTCTCTGTGTGGTTTTAGGTTGACATAAGTGACTCCATTTTGGTACTGATAACTTTCACATCGTCTTGAGATTCTCGATAATTTTTGAACAAGGGGCCACATATACTCATTTTGCACTTGGTCCTGAAAATTCTGTAGCTGGTACTAACCACAGTACTTTCAGTTCTCACCTTTGATCATTATTAGCTTTGTGACCTTGGACAAGTTTCTGAACCTCTCTCAACTTCACTTTCGTCAAATGTTAAATTTGAAAGAACAACATCTGTCTCCGAATTGTTGTAAGAATTAAATAAGATAGAAAATACATATGGTTCTAGTAACTAACTCTTATTAATTGCACACTGTGTGTCAGGCACCATGTGTGCAGTTTACATAGATCGGCTCATCAATTTCTTGCACCTGTAGATGATGATCAGCCAATACACTGTTTGCACTTACAGGATTTTTATAGCCAGTGTCCATTTCTCACTGCTCCAGCCCCCATTCTAGTTGGTTGGTGTCAGTGGTGATCGTGGTTATCACCACTTCTCTCAATGCTCTATGCAGCTGGTAGTGCATCATATCAGGGGTACATGACATCAATATGTCCTATCTAGTGGTGATGTTTACTTTGATCATTCAGTTAAGGTGGTGTCTGCCATGTTTTTTCCACCGTAAAATTTTCATTTTTGTTTGTAATAGACAAATAGTTTGGCGACAATATCTTGAAGCTACAAGTGTCTATTTCTTCTTAAACTTTGGTCCACTGATTTTAACACCCGTCAGTGGATCTTGCCTACAATTATTACTGTTTAATGTAATGTCTGCCTAGTGGTGATGTTGTACTTTCTGTATCTATTCTACATTTATTAATTGGAATTCCTCTGTAAGGAAAAGCTCTCCTATCCTTTTCCCCTATTTATGTATTTATTCATTTATTTATATTAGTATGGATATTTATTTTATGGGTTACAATCTGATATTATTATTTTGTTGCTCAAATTGTTCTTGATTTGCCCATCGGGAGTGCCTTCACATTGGCTGCTATGTGCTTTTGTCATGCCCCATCCTATTTTGAGCACTTCCTTATTTTCTGGGATGGCAGCACGTTCAGGCTCATCTTCCACTTGCCTCGCCCTAGCCCTGGAATCAGCAACTTCTCCAAGAAGCTCTGGTTCCTCTTATTAGAGAAGAAATATCTTGGATTTAAAATGTAAAAAATGAACTCAAACATAAAAATACATTGTGGATGCATATTTGGGGCATATAGTTTTTCACACTGGAACCTCTGATATAGGAGATCACAGAGATAGCAGGAAAGGCCAGAAGATCAACTCTCTGCTTTGAATTTCTAAATACATGCTCTAAACATGTACTAGAAACAATAACCTTAAGGGAAGAGATTTTTTTCATTACTCAAGCCAGAGCCAAGTTTCTGGCCCAGAGAGTAGAATTTTGTTTTTAATTAATAATTTTTTATTTTTAGAACAGTTTTAGGTTCACAGCAAAATCGAGGAGAAAGTACAGTGTTTCCACACAACTTCTATCCCAGCATACACAGAACCTTCTCCACTACCGGCACCCCTCACCAGAGTGGTACAGCGGATGAACTTACATTGACATACCATTGTCACTCTAAGTACACAGTTTACATTAGGGCTCACTCCTGGTTTTGTATGTTCTACAGGTTTTGATAGATATATAAAGACATGTATCCACCATTATGGTATCATACAGAGTAGTTTCACAGCCTTAAAAGCCCTCTGTGCTCTGTGTATTCATTCCTTCCTCCACACAACCTCTGGCAGCCACTGATCTTTTCACTGTCTCCATAGTTTTGTCTTTTCTAAAATGTCAGATGCTGTAATTAGAATCATACAGTATGTGGCTCATTTAGTAATATGCATTTAAATTCCTCCATGTCATTTTATGGCTTGATAGCTCATTTCCTTCTAGAGGTAAATAATATTCCATTGTCTGGATGTACTACAGTTTATTCATTCACCTACTTAAGAACATTTTGGTTGCTTTTAAGTTTAACAATTATAAGTAAATCTACTATCAGCATCTGTGAGCAGATTTTTGTATGGACGTAAGTTTTCAACTCATTTGGGTAAATACTAAAAAGTATAATTGTCGGATCACATGATATGACTATGTTTAGTTTTGTAAGAAAATACCAAACTGTCTTCCAAATTGACTGTACCATTTTGCATTTCCACCAGCAATAAATGGGATTTTCTGTTGTCTTGTCTCACCGGCATTTGGTGTTCTCAGTGTTTCACATTTTGGCAATTCTAATAGGTTTGCAGTTATATCTCAATGTTGTTTTAATTTGTATTTCTCTGATGAGATATGATGTGGAGCATCTTTTCATATGCTTGTTTGCCATATGTTTACCTTCTCTGGTGTGATACTTTCTCTTCTTCTTCTTTTTTTTTTTTTTTTTGGAGATGGAGTCTTGCTCTGACACCCAGGCTGGACTGTGGTGGTGCCATATCAGCTCACTGCAACCTCCGCCTTCCAGATTCAAGTGGTTCTCCTGCCTCAGCCTTGCAAGTAGATGGGATACAGGTGCATCCCACCATGCCTGATTTTATGTATTTTTAGTAGAGACAGGGTTTCACCATGTCGGCCAGGCTGGTCTTAAACTCCTGACTTCAAGTGATCTGTCTGCCTTGGCCTCCCAAAGTGCTTGGATTAGAGGCACAGGCCACAGTGCCCAGCTTTGCCCACTTTTAATTGGGTTGTTTGTTGAGCTGTAAGGGTGTTTAGTATATTTTCGATAACATTACTTTATCAGATGTGACTTTTGCAAATGTTTTCTCCCAGTCTGTGGCTCACCTTCTCATTCTCCTGACATTGTCCTTCACAGCGAAGAAATTTTTAATTTTAACGAAGCCCAGTTTATCAGTTATTTCTTTCATGTATCATGCGTTTGGTTTTGGATCTTAAAAGTCATCTCCATACCCAAGGTCAATTAGGTTTTCTTTTATGGTATCTTGTAGGAATTTTACTGTTTTGTGTTTTATATGTAAGTCTATGATCCATTTTTAGTTAATTTTTGTGAAGAGTGTAAGGTCTGTGTCTAGATTTGTTTTTCTATGTAGATGTTCCAGTTGTTCTAGCACAATTTGTTCAAAAAAACTACATTTTCTCCATTGAATTGCCTTTGCTACTTTGTCAAAAATCAGGTAACCAATTATGCAGGTCCATTTCTGGGCTCTCTATTCTGCTTGTCTCTGTCTATTTTTTCACCAAATGCCACACTGCCTTGATCACTGTAGCTTTATAGTAAGACAAAAGGTTTTTAAGAATACAGTACTCACCAGGCTGGTTCTCTTAAAGGCAGTCCAGGCAGCATGGTGCAGCAAAAATACACGAGAGGCGACAGGGCCAAAGAGGGCTTTCACAGCTGTCTGACTCCCTAGTACACACACAAGAGGAAGTTTGCCTTACTTCTGGATGTATCAAGGGAGTGATATAAAGGGGCCCAGTGGATCTGAAGGAGCTTTCAGTTGAGATGAGGGGTACACAGATATATGGACATGCCAATCTGATACCAAAGAGGAGGCAAAGACACTGGGCTATGACCAAAGGCCATATGGCTTGATGTCCGAAGACCAGATGGTGCAAGCGGTATCTCAGTGAATGCTAGTCCATAGAGAGGGCCAACTCCTCCTTCTCATTGCTAGAAGCTTCAGCCTGCCCTGCCGCTTAGAATGTCCACAGAGAACGTTGGGGAGGGGACCTAAATACATCAAGTTTTACAAACTTTACAAGTTACGAAAAAATACAGAAAAAAACTGACATATTTTAACACACTTGGTAGCTTGGGTTTTAAAAGTCTTACTAGGCCAGACGCAGTGGCTCACGCCTGTAATTTCAGCACTTTGGGAGGCTGAGGTAGGGGGATTGCCTGAGGTCAAAAGTTCGAGACCAGCCTGACCAACATGGTGAAACCCTACCTCTACTAAAAATACAAAACTTAGCCCACTGTGGTGGTGCGCGCCTGTAATCCAGCTACTTGGGAGGATGAGGCAGGAGAATTGCTTGAACCTGGGAGGCAGAAGTTACAGGGAGCCAAGATAGTGCCATTACCCTCCAGCCTGGGCAATAGTGTGTGACTGAGGCTAAAAAAAAAAAAAAAAAAAAGTCCTACCTGCTGCATGATTATGAAGCTAATTTAATGCTTAGATGTCAAACTTAAACTGAATGAGGTTACTTGTATTTCTGAGTTCAGACTCCTAAGAGCATGAAAGGCAAAAGAGTTCTCTTAAAGGGCAGTAGAGCCTCTTTTTTTGTTTTTTGTTTTACACATTCTAATTGTACTAACCAAGAACGGGGTACCCCCACCCTACTCCAGGTAATCTTATTAAAGCATTCGCTCCAATTGCATTGGATCATGGCTTATTAGATAAGAACATTTAGGTTTTAGAAGTCCACATCATCTAAGGTCAAGCCTCCAATGAAAGGAACATGGAGGTGAAACAATTATACTGATTTCTGAGCAGCTGGCTGTTTTCTAGAGGGAAATGGTGCATAAAACACACAAAGAATGAAAGACTTGAGAGAGAAATTCTTCATGGCAATCATGACTATAAAATCAACACAAAGGGTCTAATTCACAGAATTGGTACAATATTTAAAAGCATTAGGGAAAATAGGAAGTAACTGCTGCTCTGATAGGGCATTCTGCCTGGACTTGGAGGCATAAGGGCATAGGATGGGGTACAGGTATACACCTTTCTGTATGTAGCAATACAAATATCAGTTCACAAACCCAGGTATGGAAGCGGTTAATACTTACAATGACCCTCTTTTCTTCCAGACAACAGAAATTTAATTTCGCTCATTTCCACGTACCTGCATTTCCCCTTTGACTGCATCTCAGTTTGAGGATTACACAATGCCAGTGAATGAAGGTTAGGAATGTGGGGCATCTCATCTAAGCTGGCTTCACTTTTCACTAGCATAGCCGCTTAGACAGGACAGGGACACCTGCTGTCACGGCCAGTCATCCCTTGTACCAGATCATACCACAGTAACTCTGGATCTGGTTTTGAGTGGAGATCGCTTGATTCCTCCATGCCATTCTGGGATCACAGAAAACCTGGTGGGGCCATCCACAGCCATGTATCACTTCCTTGGTACTCTTGGGTACACATGTAATTCCACTGTCCAGTACCCCAACCTCACCAGTCACAGGTCTACTCTGAGATATTTTCAAATTTATCTACCAGAGCAGAAGAGACAGCCATCCTTACTTGGGGGTCTTGTCTCCTTTCTAGAGTCTACCAGGAAAGGCAAACACAGGTTTCCTCTATACTATAATCCCAAAACATATCTGGAGTTCCCGTTGTGGAACATTCTCCCTGGTACCTACCAGAAAGACAGCTGAGTGCAGGCTTTTTCATCCAGGACTTATTACCATTTAAGATGGGGGTGTTCAATCCTTTGGCTTCCCTGGGCCACATTGGAAAAAAAAAGAATTGTCTTGGGCCATACATACAATATACCAACACTAACAATAGCTGCTGAGCTAAAAAAAAATTCAAAAAATCTCATAAAATTTTAAGCAAGTTTATGAACTTGTGTTGGGCAACATTCAAACCTATCTTAGGCTGTATGTGATGCACAGGCTGCAGGTTGAATAAGCTTGATCTAAGCTCTCATTTTCTTCTCCAAGCTTTCTCTGTTTTCTTGGTTGGTTGATGAAGGGAGCTTGGGGCACATTTCAGTCTAAAGGAGGGAGAGCAGTGTGGATTCAGGAAGCTTCTTTGTTATTATTCATCACTTCTTTCACATCTATTGTAAACACTCCAGTTCTGTTCTCCCAAGACCAAGATTTTAAAAACTAAAAAGCTAATAAGTGATGCATTTTGTGTTATTTGCTTTCTTCCCAGTTAATTCCTTTGCTGATGTAGTGATGCTGACATAGGTAGAAGGATCATGGGTTACAAGAGGGGTGAAAAACTATACATATATTCTAGCCACATATACACTACTGTTTCCACAGCATCATCCCTGCCAAGGTTAGCTACAGCCTACAACGTACACTAGGAAAAAAATAAAACAATGTGGAATTAGCAACTGGATTAAGGGTGGGGTCAGCTCAGGAGATCTTACCTTCAATTCTTTTGTTCATTCTCTGGTCTTATTCTTCTTGGAGGGGCCCACGTATTGTATGTTAGAGACTGGGACTTCATCAATCAGAGATTATGCTAAAAGGAGTTCAACCCTTTTCTTGTCTCCTTTCACGTTGCCTCTTCTCCTTTCTCTCTTTTTCTTCCTCCCTCTCCGTTTTGCTTTCTCTACTCTGCTCTGTCTTTCCTCTCCAAAGGCAAATCAAAGGACACGATTCCAGGACCTTTGCAAGAGATTCTCATTTGCTTTGTTGCTGAATTTATTGTTCTGTCTGACATCTGTGGCCCCAGCATCATATCCAGTTAGTGCCTCCTTTCACCTTTGATAGTGTTCAAATTTGAATGATGAACTGTATGGCCACACTAGACATTACAGACCAGCTCATCCTTAAAAATATTTGACCTCAGTTGAAAACTGAGAAAAGACCCAAATAAATAAAATCAGATTAAAAAGGAGATATTAAAACCAAAACACAGAAATTCAAAGGATCATTAAAGGCTATTATGAGCAACTATATGTCAATAAATTGGAAAACCTAAATTTCCAATAAAGTAAGTAAATTTCTAGAAACATACAACCTACGTAGATTGAATCGTGAAGAAATCCAAAATCTGAACAGACCAATAACAAGTAAAGAGACTGAAGCCATAATAAAAGAGAGCAGAAAAGAAAATCCCAGAACCTGATGGCTTCACTGCTCAGTTTTAACAAACATTTAAAGAACTAATACCAATTCTACTCAAACCATTCCAAAAAATAGGAATAGGGAATGCTTCCAAACTCATTCTATGAGGCCAGTATTGCCTTAATAACCAAAACCAAAGAAAGTACACAAAAAAAAGAAAACTACTAGTTAATATTCCCCATGAACATTAACATAAAAGTTCTCAATAAAGTACTAGGAAACTGAATTCAACAGCACGTTAAAAAAATTGTTCACCATGACCAAGTGGGATTTACCCCATGAATGCAAGAATGGTTCAACACATGCAAATCAATCAATGTGATACATTGTATCAACAGAATGAAAGACAGAAAACATATGATCATTTTAATTGATGCGGAAAAAACATTTGATAACATTTACTAATTCTTCATGATAAAAACACTAAAAAAAACTGGGTATAGAAGGAACACACCTCAACAGAATAAAAGCCATATATGACACACCCACAGTTAGTACCATACTAAAGGGGACAAAACTAAAAACCTTTCTTCTAAGATCTGGAACACGAAAAGGATGCCCACTTTGACTGCGGTAATTCAACATAGTACTGGAAATCCTAGCTAGGGCAATCAGACAAGAGAAAGAAATAAAGGGCAACCAAATTGGAAAGGAAGAAGTCAAATTAACCTTGTTTGCAGATAATATAATCTTGTATTTAGGAAAACCTAAAGATTCCACCAAAAAACTATTAGAGCTGATTAGCAAATTCAGTGAAGCTGCAGGATACAAAGTCAGTACCATTTCTATATGCCAACAGCTAACAATCCAAAAAAGAAATCAAGAATGTAATCCTAATTACAGTAGCTACAAATAAAATATCTAGGAATAAATTTATGTAAAGAAGTAAAAGATCTCTATAATGAAAACTATAAATCATTGATATGATAAATTGAAAAGGACACAAAAAATAAAAGATATTTCATGTTCATGGTTTGCAAAAATTAATATTGTAAAAATGTCCATACTACCCAAAGCAATCTATAGATTCTATGCAATCCCTATCAAATTATCAATGACATTCTTTACAGAAATAGAAAAAATAATTATAAAATTTATATGGAACCACAAAAAACCCAGAATCACCAAAGCTATCCTGAGCAAACAGAACAAAACTGGAGGAATCACATTATCTAACTTCAAATTGTACAACTGAGCTACAGTTACCAAAGCAGCATGGTAGTGGCATAAAAACAGATACATAGACCCATGGAACAGAATAGATAACTCAGAAATAAATTTATACATTTATAGTGAACTCCTTTTCAACAAAAGTGTGAAGTACATACACTGGGGAAGGGAGAGTCTCCTTAATAAATGCTGCTGGGAAAACTGGATATCCATATACAGAAGAATGAAACTAGTCTCTATCTCTTGCCATATATAAAAATCAAATCAAAATGGATTAAAAACTTAAATCTAGGACCTCAAACTATAAAACTACTACAAGAAAACATTGGTGAAACTCTTCAAGACATTGAACTGGGCAAAGATTTTTTGAGTAATACCCCACAAGCAAAGGCAACCAAAGCAAAAATAGATGAATGAGATCACATTATGTTAAAAAGCTTCTACACAGTGAAGGAAACAATTAACATAGTGAAGAGATAACCTACAGAATGAGAGAAAATATTTGAAAACTACCCATCCATCAAGGGATTAATAACTGGAATATATAAGGAGCTCAAAATACACAATAAGAAAAAAATCTATTAATATTAGGAAATGGACAAAAGATCTGAACAGAAATTTCTCAGAAGGAGACATACAAATGGCAAAAAGGTATATGAAAAGGTGCTCAACATCATTTATCATCAGAGAAATGCAAATCAAAGACAACGAGAAATCATGTCACCCCAGTTAAATGCCTTTTATCTAAAAGACAGTCAAGAATGAATGCTGGTGAGGAGGTGATAAAAAGGGAACATCTGTACACTACTGGTGGTAATGTAAATAAATACAACCACTGGAGAACAGTTTGGAGGATGCTCAAAAAACTAAAAATAGAGCCACTATATGATCTAGCAACCCCACTACTAGGTATATACCCAAAAGAAGGGAAATCAGTGTTTTGAAGAGCTCTCTCTACTCCCATGTTTATTGCAGTACTTTTCACGACAGCCAAGATGTGGAAACAACCTATGAATGGATAAAGAAAATGTAGAACATATACACAATGGAGTACTATTCAGCCATAAAAATAATGACATCCTGCCATTTGCAACAACATGGATGGAACTGGAGACCATGATGCCAAGTGGAATATGTCAGTCACTGAAAAGACAAACCATATATTCTCACTTATTTGTGAGCTAAAAATTAAAACAATATGACTCGTTCTACTCCCTTGGATATACAGAGTAGAATAATAGTCATCAGAGGCTGGAAGGATATAAGGAGGAAGGAGAAGAGGAGTTGGTTAATGGGTACAAAAATATAATTAGAATAATTAAGATCTAGTATTTGATAGCACAACAGGGTGACTACAGTCAACAATAATTATGCATTCAAAAATAACTAAAAGAGTATAACTGGATTGTTTGTAACACAAAGAAAGGATAAATGCTTGAGGTGATGGATACTGCATTTACCCTGATGTGATTACGCACTGTATGCCTGTACCAAAATATATCAGGTACTCCATAAATATATATACTTTCTACGTACCCATAATTATAAAGGAAAAATTGGGCTTCAAATAGAGCTAACAGTACACAGTGTGAGATGGTCAAACAGAAGCCTGGGCTAAGTCTAATTGGAGCCTACAGGGTTAAGTCAGAGTTGGGAAGCTTTGGTTGTGAGACCTTGGTGGGAATGCCAGCTATCAGTGGGCTTGGCCTTCAAGTCCTGCTCTGAGGTCTATGGATCTCTCTGGGAGTACTGGAGGATGGAGTTGGGATTGGGGGAAGAGCAGAACAACTTGTTGGAGTGCCTTCCAGTCTTCAGCCTTGACAAATGTCAGGTTATCCAGGAATGAAGCTGGAACATAAACAAAGAGATCAAGAGAGATCCTGGCCAAGGAGCTGTGTCTTCCCAGTGGGTAGGGTGAGGAGCTTTAAATCAGACTTTGCTCTTCTCTTAAAGTGCTGCATTGGGTAAGCTTTGAGAAGACAGATTCATGAAAATGAAAACTCTTTATGTAGCTTAAACAATTCATGAATTAAGAACTATTCTCTAATTACCATAAGTTAGCTTTACAAAAGAGGGGAACAAACAACAAGTATGTATTGTTAAAAAACTGGATCTTTCATCTAACACGTGTGAATAATAATAATCAATAGCTCTTAATTGAAAGCCATAGATTTGAACCAAAATTACAGCAAAATCTAGAATCCACACTTATGTAGCAGATACGCCTTTCCAGTTAGGTTTAGCTTAAACTATTTGGGAGACAGCAGTTTGGCAGGGTTCTGAGCACTGTAGACTGAGCTCGGAATAAAAAATTTCCATTAGAGGAATCCACACAGTGAATAAGAATTTGTTATATACTAAGTTCACTATTCTTCAGGTTAAGGGCTATACAGACTATATGAAAGAAATTGTTAATAATATTAAAGCCATTGAGGACAGTTTCACAGTTATATTAAAAGCAGAGGCTGGATCAGTATAGGGGAGTTATTTTGTCTTCTGACACCATTTCTTCCTGTGGTCCAGTGAAATGTCTTTTGAAGAACAAAGAGTACATGCAGCCTACTACCAACAGTTGTTAAAGTGATTAGTGTGGCTCTCTCAGGGATATCAAACCTGGTTTAGGCAATACCCAAACTGAGTCACAGTTAAATGACCAACCAGAGCCGACCTGCCACAAGAACAATAAAGGCTCCTAGAATCTTGTTAAAATGCTCTTCTTTTTATAGGGATTAAAAAAAAATAAGCAAAGGTGATCTTAGCTAGAGATGGAAAGGAAAAGAAAACTAAAAAGAAAGAAACTATGATAGTGGCTCTTAAACTTTTATAATAAAAATATGGACAAGCGTTAACTGTGGCCCAAGTCAAAAAGGCCCATTCCTGGGCTGGACTTGCAGTGATTCTGATTCGGGATTAGAATCTGGACCCAGGAATCTGGGTCTGATACAGGTGCTGTACTGGTTTTGGTGATTGGATGCCAAATGAAAAATCCTGTGGTTTGGGGCTGGGAGAGGAGGAGATGATGAAACCTCAGGCCTTCTTAGCCAAAGCTTTGATGGCTCTGTTCTACCAGACAGCTGGGCATGTCAGGGTTGAGGAAACATTATCTGTCTTAAACAATGATCTGGTCTGTTACTAAATGAGAAGGCTCTTTGGTGTTGTTCACCCAGAGCTTTCTTAGGGAAGGGAAAGAACAGCTCATGACCACAGCCTGGGGTCTGCATCCCCAGAACAGCACCATTCCCGCCAGGACTGAGAACTGAGACATGATTCTCCCCCAGAAACAGGAACAAGCTCTGCTGAGCCTGAGCCCTCCATGACATTAGTCTTGCCTCCTGCTCCTATATGTTTCCCACATGAGCCTAATTCATTATCTAGTTCTTTTTAACAGAGGATTTTGTAATTCAGAGAGGAGTGGAAGATCTCTTTGGGAGCGTAGACAGTAATATTTTTGGATCCTGCTTATTTTATAATTTCACATGTAAAAAGCAGGCAGCCAGAAACACATATCATCTATTTTTTCCCCTCTATGTTCTTTCTTCCCAACAGAGTTCACATTAAAACTAGAGAAATAATATTTTTTAAATCCCCAAGTGGCAGGCACAGCTAACAGGCAATGAAAAATGGCATAAACACTCCCCACCCACCAATACATCCACAGGCCACATGGCATGTACACCCCACAACACACACTCTCACATCCTCCAACTGTTTCATATTTCTTTTAAAAATGTACCCTTTTTTTTCCTCTCACATACATTCTCATGTTCTCTCACTCCCAATTTTGTAATGAAGCTCACTTTTTATTTGATCAGGATCTTAAGGATCTTACCACAAGATAATCAGATTTCATCATATAAGATGCTCCTAGTGAAAAATCTCTACAATAAAAGGACTCAACACAAACAAACATGAAGCAACCTTCAGAGTAGTCAGCCCCACTCTCCAGATGGTCTTTGTGGGCTTAATAAAAGTAGGTTCAGGCTGAAGACCTTGGATATACAAATTGGATAAACAAACATCAATTTGTCTACCAAAGTGCCTCTGAATCACAAATGAGTAAAATCAAGTTGTCCTGGAATCTGAGTTATTTGGCTTTAAACTTGGCTAGCAGTACCATTAACTATTGATCGGTTAATTTACAATGGTTTAGAACAAGACTTTGATGGAAGGTACTAGAGCTTTGACCAGAAAGTCAATAAGCCTTTTATAAAACCACCTGAGCCATGTATTATACATATGCTCACTGGCAAGACTTCATCTGGGGCATTTCTCAGTCGGGCTTGAATTCACTGACTATTCATAATATTGAAAACCTCCTATTAAACCCAGGGCATTTAAATTTCTAATTATCTGACCATTATACGTTACCTTAATACTGATGACTCAGTACTCTGTGCCTCTCTAATGCGCTAATAAAAAGGGAGGGCGAATGATTTTCATGTGTTCCCTTTTCTAGGAAATGAATCAGACACTCTTGCTGCAATGCTTGTGTTCAAAGTTTATTTTAAAACCAGAGTAATTGAAAAACATTTCTCTATTTGCAAAATCTAATGGAAACGTTCTTATGCTAGAGCAGAAACATGGGTAAGCTTAATGGGGCAAGTGGTGGAAGGACCACAGCGACTTCAAACTGGGGACATCAGAAACAAAGAGAAATGCACTGTGTGCCCTGGGCAGCAGGTCCTTAGCAAGTGTTTGTTCTCGCTCAGCCCTTCCTTCATTTTCACAGTCTTTCTTTTCTTTTGCCCACCAGACTCCTTGTCTCTTTGTTGACAGGAAGCCATCCAGGGTCTGGCTTTTTATAAGCCAACAGTCCTGAAAGATTGAGTTCCATCATTTCCATGTTTTGGACAGAAGCTTATTTCACTGGGCTGAAGACGTTTTGCAAGTTGGATGAGTATGCGCACGACAAGCAACAGGAGTTTTTGGACATCTGGAGGCTTAGTTCCGACATGACCTTAACTGTGCCCTCAGTGCCACGTTCATCTGCTCAGTGTAGTCTTCAAATGAGCCTCTTCTGTGGACCACTGATCTTTGAGAAATATTTTCAGATAGTTTACGAAAAGATGATGCAAATTATTAACAAATATATGAATAATAAGCATGTGCTCTCATCAGCAATTAAAGAACAGGAGGTTGAATCAAAATTAAGATGCGTGTGTGTGTGTGTGTGTGTCTGAATTAATTTGAGAAAACCCTTTAATGATTACAATGCTAGTGTTCCAGTTCGAATGCTTAGGCTGCAATAACAACCCCGAAAGCAAACTTCTGAAACTGTATGTGTAATAGATCATTTCACATACAAAGAAGTCCGAGGGAAGGGCAGCTCCTGAGTTGGTTAATTTGGCGTTCAACAGCATTATCATCTCTCATCCTTCACTGGTTTTACTTTCAGGCTGTAATGGTTCAAAGTGTATGTGCATACATAACAATGTACTACACACAAAAAGAGACTGTTCCTTTCCAGTCTATGTTTAAGAATAAAAAGCATGTAGCTAGTAAACTTCAGAGTTTATCTTATTAGACAGAATTGGGTCACATGCCCATCTCTAAACCAATCTCTGGCAAGAAAAATGAGATGAGTAAATTTGGCTTAGACTGGTAAAGGTTTATTCTCAGAGGAAGCATGGACATCTGAACAAACCAAGCCTCTAATAACAGGGAAAAGGGGGAATAATGACTCTTGGGTAGGCAAGCTGTAGTGTCTGCTCTGGCTGCCAAGGATAAAGTGAAATGGGCCACATGCAGCTGGTAGATATTCTGGAAAATAATCTTGCATTATATACTAGGATACTGAAAAGTGTCTATACACTTTGACAAAGTAATTTCACTTCTAGAAATAAAGCTTATGGGAAGTGATTCTAAATGTAGATAAACCTTTGTGCTCAGAGTTGTTCACTGTAGCACCTTTATAAGGGAAGGAAGGAAGGAAGGAAGGAAGGAAGGAAGGAAGGAAGAAAGGAAGAAGGAAGGAAGGAAGGAAGGAAGGAGAGAGGGAGGGAGGGAGGGGGAAAAGGGAGGGAGATAAAGAGAAAGAGAAGAAAGAAAGAGATGGAGGGAGGAGAAGGAAGGGGGGGAGGAAGGAAGGAAGCAAGGAAAGAAGGAGGGAAGAGAGGGAGAGAGGGAAGGAAGAAAAAAGACAGATAGACAGAAGGAAGGATGGAAGGAAGGAAGGAAGGACGGACAGATGGACGAACAGAAGGAAGGAAGGAAGAACTTAAGAATCTAATAATAAGGAGTTAAATGATTACAGTACATCTGTTTCATTAACTACTCTTTGGTATTTTATTTTAATATATGTTTTTTTTAGAGACAGGGTCTCACTATGTCACCCCAGTGGACTTGAACTCTTAGGCTTATGTGATCATCCCATGCAGATGGGACTACAGCTGTGTGCCATAGCACGTGGCTCGTCCAGCATTTTAAAATGATGTTTACAAAGAGTTTTTAAGAATGTGGCAAAATGCTCATATTACAGTGTTAAGCAAGGAAAGCAGGATGTGAAGTTGTATATATAAAACTCTATGTAAAATATAAATAACAACTAGCTTCTCAACATCCACTATGAGCTGGGAACTTATGCACTGTCTCTAACCCCTACAGCAACTCTCAAATGTAGGTATTCTTATGTCTGGTTTTCAAATGAGGCAACTAAAGCTAAAAGATGGTCAGTAGGTTTCCAGAGGCACTGAAATATCAAATGGTAGAACAGAGGATTTCAATCTGGGCCTCTCTGGCTGTTTGGAACACAGTCTCCCAGTTTAGGAGCAAACTTTTCTTTCCTCTTTGTTCTGTTCTCCCTTCTCTGCAGCTGATGGATATGATGAATAAAATATCAAGTTCAGCTACATGAATATGTCTTGTTTAGAAAGTCTAAACATTCACAAATATTTAGTGAAGTGCAATTGAATAAGGACAATGGGAAATGAGAGGGGCCAGGGTGGGGCAAACAGATAGGAAGTGAGAAGGAGGAAAGATAGGTGACTGGAGTGACTACTGAGAACTTGGAAATGACTCTCTGATGTCTCTCTCAGCTGAAATGGTTCTCCAAGTGCCTTGTTCAGTACACAGGCCTCATGGTCAAGGATGATCCACACCAATTCACCAAGACCCTCTCTCAGGACTCAGATGCTTATTTAGATGTTGGAGCCCAGCCGGATTCACATGCTAATCAAAAATCTCTTCTACCAGGGCCTGCCCGATCAGGAGGGGCAGGTGCATCTATGATCACAGGAATACAGGTAGTGATGTATACATCTGTGAAAGAAGTGGGTGGGGAGCCCACACATTGGAAGTCACACATTATTTCACAGAATAAAATTCACAGGCCCAAGATAAGGGTCTACTTGCAACTAACAAGTGAAAAAATATTGAAATAAGGAGAAAATAAAAGGAATGACTATCTTCTGACATCTGCTTCTGTGGTTTTTCACTTCAGTGCTACCTCTGCTGTTAAGAACCCAGTTATGTACAATGGCTGAAGACACAGTATCTTGCTGCAGAATTTAAATATAGACATACTTTGTTTTCGTATTTATACTGTGACCAAGAGGATTCTCAGTCAGACCTCAGCCTATATTTTTGCTATCATTCCACACAGGAGGTGAAAACCCTGCTGTCACGGTGCTGGGTTATGGAATAATTAACATCCGCAGGTCCCCTGGCTCCCTTGTTTGTATGAGAAACACAAGAATAAAACAACCATGTAAGAATAATGAGCATCACAGCTGATTTCGGAAAGCCCATTAAAATAACAAATCAGCAATGTCTTCAACAAAAATCACTGGAGATAAGAATCATACAGAGGACTGTTTCTTTTGCAAGAAACAATGTATACTATTGCTTTGTTTTTAATGCTGAGGTTTTTAAAAACAGATTTAATCTTTCATTTAATATTTTCAGGTTTATTTACTATGCCTGATACATTATCTCTAGTAGTACATTAAATATGGGAAGAGAAGAAATTCTCGTGTGGCAAAATCATCCACTTGGACATTTTTACACGGTTTGTCTGTGCAAGACTCCCAGTCAGCCCTGAGCAGGCAGCACGCCACCCTGGGAACCTAACTCCTTTGCTTGAAATCCTTGATCTCCATAACCTTCTCCAGTCATCATCCCAGACGTCATGAGAAGCAGCCCGACAGCTCTAGGGCTCCCTACTGAAAGCCCAAGGAAAAATTCTTTGTTGTTTAGGCAAGCAAGATTACTTCTGGGCTCCAAACTCTAGAGGGTCTCCCTATTCTTGCCCTTGAAAGGACATTTCCCCAGGCTAGTGAAGGTCCTTGCTAGGAGGAGACCCAGGGCTAGGGGCTTGCTGAGGCAAGATGGTAACTGGAAGAGCTGGAACAGAAAGAGCCAAGAAGAGAGGAAATCCAGGTTTGAGGAACTTGCCAAAGGAGAAGGCGTGAGACCAGATCCACCCTCAGATCCAAGGGGGCACATTTAGGGCCAGGAGTAAGAAACAAGGCTAAAAGGTCAAGAGTCACCACATAGTGGGAGGGGCCAAGATAAACAATTGGAAGCAGCTACGGTCTGCTGCACTCGGGAGAGGAATGAAAGGAGCAAGTGAATTCGGCACCTTCAACTGAAATAGCCACGTTCTCACACTGGAACTGACTACGCAAACAACTCTATCCATGGCGAATGAAGAAAAGCAGGGCAGGGCGAAGGCCCACCCTGGAGTGGTATGGAGCCAAAGAAACCTTCACCCCTAGCCAAGGGAAGTGGTGAGGGATTGTGCAACCCTGCCTGGGAAACCATGCTTCTCCCATGGATATTCACAGCCTGTGGATGAGGAGATCCCTTATGAACCCACTCCACCAGGGCCTTGGGTCCAATACACAGAGTTGTGTGTAGTCTCAGCAGAACAGCTGCTCAGGCACACACAGACCCAGGAGTTTTATATATTCTGGCTCCCAGTTCTCTGGCAAGGTGGGAGATCTATAGGTACCTATCTCTAAGAAGGGGGCTGAGTCCAGAGAGTCAAGCGGCATCGTTTTGCAGGCCCTACTTCCGTGGCACCTCACAAGTTAAGACCCACTGGATTGGAATTCCAGCTAGCCAATGGCAACAGGCTGGACTCTGCCTGAGATGGGACTGAGATCCCAGGAGGAAGGGGTGGTCACCAGATGTGCAGTTTGGTAGACTCCATCATTCCAGCCTGCCTGCTTTAGAGAATACAAATGATCCTGGAGAGAAAGGGTGCCTCACAGTGCAGCACAGATGCCTTGCCAGATTGTGTCCAGACTGTTTAAGTGGGACCTGATCCATTCCTCCTCACATGGCAGAACCTCCCCATGTGAGCTTCAGCTATTCCAGCAAGTGTTCTGCTCCCTAAGGGTTCTAGCTCCCTAAGATGGGGCTCTCTGGGGGAGGGGCAGCTGCCATCTCTACAGTTCAACCAACTCAATTATACTAGCTCACTGGCTTTGGAGAAGACAAACAGTCTAAGAAGAAGGGTCCCCCCGGCAATGCAGCACACCTGCTCTACCAAAAAGCAGCTGGACTGCCTCCTTAAGCAGGTTCCCGATCTTATTTCTCCTGACTGGGTGAGACCTTCCAACAGTGGTCTTCAGATACCTCTTATAGGAGCGTTCGGGCTGGCAACAGGTCAGTATCCCCCTGGGCTGGAGCTTCCAGAGGAAGGAGCAGGCTGCCATCTGTGCTGTTTTGCAGCCTTCAGATCCAAGGGGGCACATTTAGGTCCAGGAGCAGGAAACAAGGCTAAAAGGTCAAGAGTCACCACATCATGGGAGGGGCTAAGACGACCAA
The DNA here is from genome assembly GCA_963573385.1 of Cacajao melanocephalus. NCBI lineage: Eukaryota > Metazoa > Chordata > Mammalia > Primates > Pitheciidae > Cacajao > Cacajao melanocephalus. The sequence goes on from CAUYLG010054397.1 coordinate 78,033, forward strand.
TTAGAAGCAGCTACAGTCTTTAGGTGTGGGAAAAACCAAGGTGACTAGGATCTGTAAGAGACCACAGCAAACTACAGTAGCCCTATGGAAGAGTGGCCTGATTGTTAAAAGAAAAGCAAACAGAAAACAGCAACAATATCAACAACAAAAAAAAGAGCCCATAAAAACGCCATTCAAAGGTCAGCAATCTCAAAGCTCAAAGGTAGATAAGCTCACAAAGTTGAGAAAGAATCAACTCAAAAATGCTGAAAACTCAAAAAGCCACAGTGCTTTTTCTTCTCCAAATGACCATAATACCTCTCCAGCAAGGGCACAGAATTGGGCTGAGGCTGAGGTGGCTGAAGTGACAGAAGTAGGCTTCAGAAGGTGGGTAATAATGAACTTCTCTGGTCAAAGGAGCATGTTATAACCCAGTGCAAAGAAGCTAAGAACCACAATAAAACAATCAGGAGCTGATAATCAGAATAGAAAGTTCAGAGAGAAACAAAACTGACCTGATGGAGCTGAAAAACACAACACAAGAACTTCACAATGCAATCAAAAGTATCAGAATAGACCAAGTGGAGGAAAGAATCTCAGATCTTGAAGACTATATTTCTCCAATAAGGCAGGCAGACAAGAAAAGAGAATGAAGAGGAATGACCAAAGCCTCTGAGAAAAATGGAATTATGTAAAAAGACTGAACCTATGACTCATTAGAATACCTGAAAGAGACAGGGAGAATGGAACCAAGTTGAAAAACATACTTTAGGATATCATCCAGGAGAACTTCCCCAACCTAGCAAAACAGACCAACATTCAAATTTAGGAAATGCAGAGAATCTCAGTAAGATACTCCATGAGAATATCAATCCAAGACACATAATCATCAGATTTTCCAAGGTCAAAATAAAAGAATAAACATTAAGAGGAGCCAGTGAGAAAGACTAGGTCATCTACAAAGGAAAGCCTGTCAAACTAACAGTGCACATCTCAGCAAAACTCCTACAAACCAGAAGAGATTTGGGGCCAATATTCAATGTTTTTTTTTATTTAGACAGCTCTGTCTCCTGAGCTGGAGTGCAATGCCATGATCTCAGCTCACTGCAACCTTTTCCTCCCCGGTTCAAATGATTCTTGTGCCTCACTCTCTCAAGTAGCTGAGACTACAGGTGCATGCCACCACGCTCAGCTAATTTTTGTATTTTTAGTAGAATCAGGGTTTCACCATGTTGGCCAGGCTGGTCTGGAACTTCTGACCTCCTGCCCCTGCCTCCCAAAGTGCTGAGATGACAGGCATGAGCCACCATACTCTGCATCAACACTCTTAAAGAAAAGAATTTCCAACCCAGAATTTCATATCTGGCCAAAATAAGCTTCATGAGCAAAGAAGAAATAAGATCCTTTTCAGACAAGCAAATGCTGCGGGAACTCATCACCACCAGGCCTGCCTCACAAGCACTCCTGAAGAAAGCACTAAATATGCAAAGGAAAAACCATTACCAGCCACTACAAAAACACACTGAAGTACACAGACCAGTGACACTATAAAGCAACCAAATAAACAAGTCTGCAAAATAACCAGCTAGCATCATGAAGACAGGATCAAATTCACATACAACAATACCAACCTTAAATGTAAATAGGCTAAATCACCAGAATGGCAAGCTGGATAAAGGGCCAAGATCCATTGGTATACTGTCTTCAAGAGACTCAGCTCATGTGCAAAGACACACATAGGCTCAAAATAAAGAGATGGAGAAAAATTTACCAAGGAACTGAAAAACAGAAAAAGCAAGGGTTGCAATGTTAGTTTCTGAAACACACACACACACACACACACACACACACACACACACACACAGAGTTTAAACCAGAAAAAATAAAAAAAAAAATACAAAGAAGGACTTTACATAATGGTAAAGAGTTTAATTCAATAAGAAAATTTAATGATCCTAAATACATATGCACCAAAGACAGAAGCACCCATATTTATAAAGCAAGTCCTTAAAGACCTACAAAGAGACTTCGACTCCCACACAATAATAATGAGAGACTTTAACACATCACTGACAATATTAGACAGATCATTGAGACAGAAAATTAACAAAGATATTCAGGACCTGAACTCAGCTCTGGATCAAGTAGACCTGATAGATATCTACAGAATTCTCCACCCAAAAACAACAGAATATACATTTCTTCTCATTAGCACATGTCACTTACTAAAAAATTGAACACATAATTAGAAGTAAAACACTTCCCAGCAAATGCAAAAGGACTGAATTAATAACAGTATCCCAGACCACATTGCAATCAAATTAGAACTCAAGATTAAGAAATTCACTCAAAACCAAACAACTACATGGAAATTGAACAACTGGCATCTGAATGACCCTTGAGTAAATAATAAAATTAAGGCAGAAATCAAGAAGTTCTTTGAAACTAATGAGACCAAAGAGAGAATGTACCAGAATCTCTGGGACACAGCTAAAGCAGTGTTAAGAGGGAAATTTATAGCACTAACTGCCCACATCAAAAAGCTAGAAAGATCTCAAGTTAACAACCTAATATCTCAGCTAAAAGAACTAGAGAAACAAGAGCAAACAGACTCCAAAGCTAGCAGAAGACAAGAAATAACCAAGATCAGAGCTGAATTGCAGGAGACAAAGACATGAAAAACTCTTTTAAAAAAATCAGTGAATCTAGGAGCCATTTTTTGGAAAAAATTAATAAAATAGACTGCTAGCTAAACTAATAAAAAAGAAAAGAGAGAAGAATCAAATAAGCACAATCAGAAATGATAAGAGGGATATCACCACTGACCCCACAGAAATACAAACAACAGTCAGATAACAGTATGAACACCTGTATGCACATAAACTAGAAGAAATGGATAAATTCCTGGACACATACACCCTCCCGAGATGGAACCAGGAAGAAACTGAATCCCTAAATTGATCAATAATTAATTCTGAAATTGAGGCAGTAATAAATAGGTTGCTAACCACACACACACACACAGACACACACAGACACACACAGGCCCAGGACCAGATGGATTCACAGCAGAATTCTACCAGAGATACAAAGAAGTGCTGGTACCATCTCTACTATAACTATTCCAAAAAACTGAAAAGGAGAGACTCCTACCTAACTCATTTTATGAGGCCAGCATCATCCTGATACCAAAACCTGGCAGAGATACAACAAAAAAAGAAAACTTCAGGTTAATATCCCTGGATGAACATTGTTACAAAAATTCTCAATAAAATACTGGTAAACTGAATCCAGCAGCACATCAAAAAGCTTATCCAGAACAATCAAGTTGGCTTCACACCTGGGATGCAAGGTTGGTTCAACATGTGCAAATCAACAAATTTATCGCATAAACAAAACTAAAGACAAAAAAATGCGTAATTATCTCAATAGATACAGAAAGGCCTTCAATAAAATTCAACATCCCTTCATGTTAAAAACTCTCGATAAACTAGGTATTGAAGTAACATACCTCAAAAATAATAAGGACCATTTATGACAAACCCATTCCCCTTGAAAACCAGCACAAGACAAAGATACCCTCTCTCACTACTGCTATTCAACATAGTATTGGAAGTTCTGGCCAAGGCAATCAGGCAACAGAAAGAAATAAAGGGTATTCAAATAGGAAGAAAGGAAGTGAAACTGTTTGCAGATAACATGATCCTATATCTAGAAAACTCCATTGTCTCAGTCCAAAAGCTTCTTCAGCTGATAAACAACTTCAGCAAAGTCTCAGGATACAAAATGAATATGCAAAAATCACTAGCATTCCTATATACCAACAATAGGTGAGCAGAGGCCAAATCATGAATGAACTCCCACTCACAATTGTTACAAAAAGAATAAAATACCTAGGAATACAGTTAACAAGGGAAGTGAAGGACTTTTTGAAGGAGAACTGCAAACTACTGCTCAAAGAAATCAGAGAGGACACAAACAAATAGAAAAACATTCTATGCTCACAGATATGAAAAATCAGTATTGTGAAAATGGCCATACTGCCCAAAGCAATTTATAAATTCAATGCTTTCCCATTAAATTAACCCGACAGTCTTCACAGAATTAGAAAAAAAAAATATTTGGAAATTCATATGAAACCAAAGAAAGCCTGAATAGCCAAGACAATTCTAAGCAAAAAGAACAAAGCTGGAAGCATCACGCTACCTGACTTCAAACTATACGACAAGGCTAGAGTAACCAAAACAGCATGGTACTGGTACAAGAAGAGACAAACAGACCAATGGAAGAGAATAAACAACTTAGAAAGAAGACCACATACCTACTACAACCCTCTGATCTTCAACAAACCTGATAAAAACAAGCAATGGGGAAAATATTCCCTATGTAATAAATGGTGCTGGGAGAACTGTCTAGCCAAATGCAGAAAATGAAACTGGACCTCTTTTTTATACCACATACAAGAATTAACTCAAAATGGATTAAAGACTCACAGGCAAGACCCAAAACTATAAACACCCTAGAAGAAAATCTAGGCGATATCATTCAGGACATATCATGGGCAAACATTTCATAATGAAAATGCCAAAAACAATTGCAACAGAAGCAAAAAATTGGCAAATGAAGTCTAATTAAACCAAAGAGCTTCTGCACAGCCAAAGAAACAATCATCAGAGTGAACAGACAACCTACAGAATGGGAGAAAATTTTTGCAATCTATTCATCTGACAAAGGTCTAATATCCAGAGTCTGGAGGGAATTTAAATTTACAAGAAAAAAAAAACACATTAAAAAGTGGGCAAAGGACATGAACAGACACTGCTCAAAAGAAGACATACATGCAGCCAACAAATATATGAAAAAAAAGCTCAACATCACTGATCATTAGAGAAATGCAAATCAAAACCATAATGAGATACGATCTTATCCCAGTCAGAATGACAATTATTAAAAAGTCAAACAACAGATGCTGGCATAGTTGTGGAGAAAAAGAAACACTTTCACACTGTTGGTGGGAGTGCAAATTAGTTCAACCATTGTGAAAGACAGTGTGGCAATTCCTCAAAGACCTAAAGATAGATAACCATTTACCCAGCAATCCTATCATTGGGTATATATCTAAAGGAATACAAGCCATTCTATTATAAAGATACATGCATGCATATGTTCATTAAATCACTACTCATGATAGCAAGGACATGGAATCAACCCAAATGCCCATCAGTGATAGACTGGACAAAGAAAATGTGGTACATACACACCATAGAATATTATGCAGCCATTAAAAGGAAGCGAGATCATATCTTTTGCAGGGACATGGATAGAGTTGGAAGCCGTTATCCTCACAAACTAATGCAGGAACAGAAAACCAAACATGGCATGTTCTCACTTATAAGTGGGAGGTGAACGCTGAGAAAACATGGGTACATGGAAGGGAACAACACATACTGGGTTCTATTAGGGAGTTGGGGGAGGGAGAGTATCAGAAAAACAGTTAATGGATGCTGGGCTTAATACCTAGGTGATGGGATTATCTGTGCCACAAACCACCATGGCACACGTTTACCTATGTAACAATCCTGCATATCCTGCACATGTACCCCTGAACTTAAAAGTAGAAGAAAAAAAAAGAAAAAGAAAGAACTGAAACATACAAACCAAAAAGTCACTAGCTAGTCACAGGGTGTGGTGGAAAAAGGTGGGAATGAATCCAAAGGATTCAGAGCTGGGTTCTCTAATGCTCTTAACATATGCCAGCTACACAGAGCATGGGCGAGTCCAGCTGATTTAAAAGACCAGTGTTCAGAAAGACCTTTAAAACCACATGCAAATAACCTAGTGCTAGTACTCAGCACAGATAATGTTCCAGAGAAGACTGAAATTGGCTGCTTTCATCCAGAAGTTGTCATCTTTGTCCTTATAGTTTTAGTCTCCCTGAGGTAGCCCTGAAATAGAAATGTGTGGGTAAATGAGGTTTGGTAGCAGAAGATTGCAGTGCACAGTGCATTTAGGGCCTGAGTTGACTAAGTATTCTGTCAACTTTTGCCTATGTAAGTTGTCAGAAACAGTGACATCTTTGACATTTCCACTTCAGAATGGTACATTACCATAAAATGACTGTCACTCCTGATGTGCCGTTGGCTGGGAGGTAAATGGTAGTACCAGGTGTGAAATCTGAGAGCCAGGGCCATTCCTCAAAGGGTACAGACCAGAGGGAGCCCCTATTATTTCTATTCCTGTGGGATCTGTTGAAAAGGAGCAGGGACAGTTGCCCTGGCAACATACAGGGTTAAAAGATACATAGCAAAAAAGGAAGGAAAGCTGGAAGGCTGGACAGCAGGGACCAGGTGAGCCAGCCTCAGCCCCTTATTCAAAATGATTTGGGACCCGGGATATCTACGTACAGTTTTTCCTGATGTTTCCAGGCCTTGTTTTAGGAGATCACTGAGCACTATGTCACTTCTTATCATTCGATAGTAACCCAATACAGGCAAGGGGTTGGCTTTGTGGAGTTAAGATCTGAACCTCTCTCTACATCAGAAATGGGGAACCTTTGGAACATGCCTCTGTTAACAGTCACGTGTTGAACTCTTACCAGTTTCAAAAAGCTGCCTACAAATCGCAATCTGCTACCAGGGATTGTTTAAAATCAACTTTTAACTTTAGGCTAATGTTAGATTAACAGAAAAGTTGTTAAGATAATATAGGGAGTTCCCCTGTACTTCACACGCAGTTTCCTCCACTGTTAATATCTTACATTAGCATAAAATATTTGTCACAACTAATGAAGCAATATTGATACATTATTGTTAACTAAAGTCCACGCTTGCTTCAAATGTCTGAAGTTTTCATCTAGTGTCCTTTTTCTAGTCTAGGATTCCTTCCAGGATACCACATTACATTTAGTTACCACATCTGCAAGTAGAATTTTAAATAGGAAAAAAAATGTGAAATCATTTAAGCGTTTTTTGTTCTACACTCCTACCTGGAAAAACATTTTATTCACCCATAAAGGAGAAATTATTTCTAAGATATCTTTATGCTACAGCCTATATTCCTAAAATAAATAATTTGAAGCAATTTCAAATTTTTCTCTTACTACACTTAGGCAAGTCATGTCTTAGAAGGAGAGTAAGGAAGGCCTCCAGTGAGAAGCGGCAGACTTTTCTCTCTCTCTCTCTCTCTTTGTTTTATAAATACCTCATTGTTACTTTTCAGTCCCTCTTGTTTCCTCCCCTGCCCACCCAGGTGCTCCATAATAATGTCTTAGATTTGCTTCAACTTCATGGTTTGAGATGTTGCTTTCCAGGTTTCAAATTTCAAGACGTTCAAAGGTTAGAAGTTATCCCTCATCTGAAGAAACATTAAATTCCACAACAAGCATGATTTTCCCAAGTACATAATGAATGGTCAAATAAGGAAATAACAAGGTCCGAACACAAGGAGTTAACGAAGATGACTCATCCAAAATGTCTGCAGAGCACTGTGCCTGGTCTCAGGAAATGTTTATCTGGAGAAATTGAAGATTGCTTACATCAGAACACTTTTCTTTCATATCAGATTTGTTAAAGCAAACGATGGCCTGAGAAGTTCGCCTATATTTGAGTCCTTGTGGATGAACTGTAACCTAGTTTAATGGGCAGACAAAATTGAAAACCTAACTTAGTGGTATGTACTTGTAACAATAGCTAAGTCTTGGCAGATCCCAGCAGCCATACTTCAACCATTCATACACTGCTGAGTGTTCAAACTGTGTTCAAATAAGACATACATCAACCTATAACCAATCTAGCTGTTCTGTACCTCACTTCCAATTTCTGTATGTCATTTCCCTTTTTTGTCTATAACTTTCTTCCACCACGTGGCTGTGCAGGAGTCTCTCTGAATGTATTGTGTTTCTGGGGGCTGCCTGATTTGCGAATCATTCGTTCCTCAATTAAACTCCTTTAAATTTAATTCTGCTGAAGCTTTTCTTTTATCAGATGGCAGATTTTTAGAAAACATAAAATAATCATTAGAAATACCTTGAACCTATGCTTCAGCTGTACATGGTCAGTGAAGAGAAATAAAATAGAGAAATATTTTTTTAAATAATGAAATAAATTTAATGGTGGATGCAAACAAATATGAATATATCTTCAAAAGAAAAATAATTACTGATGCAACACAAAAAATAGACCAAGGAATGAGGAATCAGGGGAATCGTTTCATTCCCTTCTCATAGTGGATGCTTCACTAAGAAACAAATGTGTGATAAGATACAATTTGCTACAATGAGAATGGTCCTTGACTTCCCATCTTCTCTGAACTTCCAAAAGATGCCTGCTATTGCCATTTCAATTTCTCTCTCTCCATTCCCTCCACTGAGGATAGTTTATCTCTGCCAGACAAGTTCTTCTGGCAATTTTTATGTTAGATTAAAAAACAGATGTTGTATCAGAAATAGTAGATTAGAGAGACAGAAAAAGGATTGTAAGGGCCTCTGCAAAGATGTATAGGGACTACACACAAAGTAAGAGGTGGACAAGAGGGGAAGACAGTGAAAGCTTCACGAGCTAGGATAAAGGTAATGTTTTGGTTTTGGTTTTTCCAGTGAGGCCTTGGATAACTGACAAGTTTTTGAGAATCTGGTGTGCTACACAATCGGGAAAGTGAGGAAGGGTACTTGAGGTTGTTGCTTCAATCCTCTTTGATTTCCACTAAGAGATTCAAGGAAACAATACAAATTTTTCTTGGGCAGGGCTTCTTTAAATGTGCCTGCCATAGGTTGAAACTGATTGGGGCCAGCATTGTGGGCAGTAAAATAATTTACCAAGACAGTAGTGAGTTAAAGAAAGCAGGTTTTGCAGCAGAGGGGCCTGACTGTGAGAAGAAAAACTAACAAACAGAAAGGAATAGCATCAACATCAACAAAAAGAATGACTACAGAAAACCTCCATCGAAAGGTCACCAACAGCAATGGCCAAAGGTAGATAAATCCACAAAGATGGGGAGAAACCAGCACAAAAAGACTGATAATTCCAA